>VZTR01008413.1:19644-92224 GCA_013400775.1 Chaetops frenatus | reverse complement strand
ACAAAGGCAAAAAAAAAAAAAAAAAAAAAAAAAAAAAAAAAAAAAAAAATTAAAAAAAATCCCAAGAGGCTAAAGAAAATCCACGATGTTCTCAGAAGTGTGACTCATGGGAGAGGACTTGGATGCTACCAAGCACAGATTACAGCTGCAGCCCACGCCTGGTCTCATTCTGCTTCACTTTTGAAATGCAGAAGCTCTGACAGTCATAAACTCCTGCTGCCTGCAAGAGCTTCAGCAGGTGCCTCTCAGGCAGCTGAGCTGTTGCTGGAGTTACTCTCTAGTTCAAAGGACCTGTTTTTTATAAGATGAATATGAAGGAAGTTGCCCATGTTCTGGTTTTGGTATGAAATTACTTTGTGCTAAATCCAAAACACAGATAAGCTTTACTTCACAGAATAGAACTCTGCAACCAGAACCATGTAAGTACAACATTGTACAATGGCTAATAAGCTCCTGTTTTCAAAAGCCAAGTCATCATTTTGGCATCTAGATAAAGTTCTGTAAAGACCTGTAGAATCTAAGCTCTTTTTCACTCACAGTTAAAGCAAAAAGACCTTGGTGCCTGATGCATCAACTTCTTTAGCTCTCATTTTTCCTTCACTGACACCTCCCCATGAACAAAACCAAAACAAAACACCAACACAAAATCCCATCACCCACTAATTGCTGGTGCCAGAAAGAACCTAACATCCTTTTGAGGTTTAGCAGCTACTAGGATTTCTCTTCAGTCTCTCCTCTCAGTTCCCTCCCTGCTGCCTCCTAACTCACAACTAATTATAAAAAGTTTATGTTGAACATACAGTGAATATTAGAGAACACTGGAGTGGTCAAATTCCTTTCATCAAAATTTTAAGAAAGTCTTTTAATAAGCAAGTTGATCATGGATGGAGATGCAGGTTGCAGATTTGAAGAGGGTGAAGGCCTGATTTATCCAGAGAGTGAAGCTAAAGCAGCAGTGCAAACATCTCTAGTAATAGTCTCAGTGTGTTTTTCACCACTTGTACTGTGAAGAGTTTAAGTTCCTTAGATAATGTTAGGTTTTTCCTCTTACTCAACCTTGTTTTTTCTAGTGAGATGAAGAATATTTCTATGTGGCACTAAATGAGAATGTAAAATGAGCTAGAGGAACTAAAGTAATTGTGGTGAAATAGCACCCTATGATAAGTGATACTTTGGGGTGAGGGTATTCATAGTTCTTTATCAGAAACAGTGACAGTATTTATTAAGAGAATAATAAGAGTAAAAACATTCCAAACCCTGTAAAGTGCTGTGGCTGTGATCCACTTACCATAAAAAGTAGTGGTTTTGTTGACTTCAGTAGGTTTTGAAATGAGCCTGTATTTGGTTTTGAACAGGATGAAAATAAACATAGTGTATTTAAAAACACTGCAAGCAGGATACCAAAGTGCCAGCAATGTAGACTGCTTTACTGATGAAAATTTGGTATTTAGTGCATGATTCATACACTTCATATATCAGAATATCTATGCTGAGAACTTTTGTAAGAATAGATACGAAAATAGTTTAACTTTCAGCTCCCCACTTTTATAAGATCTCAGCATGACTGTATTTCTAGGAAATGCTGAAGCATGATCAGGATCATTGTGTTTCAACATTAACTTCTTGCTCTATGCACATGTTCCCAGCCTGGCTTCTGCTGTTATTCACTCTCTTTGTTCCTAGGTCTCATCAGCCTTAGAAGAGCAGAGGCCAGATTTGAGCACACCCATTTTGAGTGCTGCTCTGACAAGATTTGGTTGGATGGCTTCACATATTCTAGGGCTACTGTGATCTGCCAGTATTGTGGATCACGTGCATATCATTCCAAGAACAGATTTTTCTGTCTATAAAACAAATATAAAATATTAGGTATTATATATTGCTTAATATTAATTTCTTTTAAAACAGATAGGTAACAAAATAAGCTACTAAATGTAAGTCCATCTTTTGAGGAACCTTGTGTAGATTTTTAGTCTGGGTACTTACTTGAACATAGGAGTACCATGATTTAGATTTAGCTGGACAAAGTTGTAATTTTTCAACCTCAAGCAAGCTTGTAAATAGTTGTTTTTCGTAAACCTGAATCATATAAATGATAGATGGATTTATTTTTGTTATTAGGGATAAAGCAAAATTCAGTAATTTTTCTTGATGTTTTATTTTTCATTGGTAAATATACTACTAGTAGTAATATTAGCAGGTGTAGCTTCAAATTTTGTTACACATACCAATGATTTTTTGGTGTTCTGTTAACACCACCAATACTTTTGTGTGTATATGTGTGTGTGTAGAGAGAGGGGAGGAGGGTAATCACTGCTCCTGTTCAACTTGTGTTACATGTAAGGGCATCCTCATAATTCAGATATTTTCCCCCAATTACATTTTTTTTATTCTCTATAGTCCTGCAAACTTCCCAGTTATGCAGCCAATATGTCTATACTTTTATTGATCCTTTAGCCCTTCCATTCTGTCTCTAAGTAATCCATCTATCCTGTTGTACAAGTTCTCCTTTGCTGAGGTCAGAAAAGTTTCCCTTTTGTATCACAGCTCAACTGGAATTGTCTCCTCTTCTTTAAGGTACATAGAGGTCAGCTCACTGCTTTGTGATCCTTATACTTTCATTCATTTTGTGTGAAGCAGGCTCTTCAATCATATATTGAGATTTGATGGGTTGATTTATGAGACTGCACACATCATCGACTGCAACTGTTAATAGTAAAATGCCCAGATTTTGCAGTTTTTGTCTGCATGGGACTGTCCTATCAGCTTAAGGGGGAGCCTCACTAACCAGCCAAAGGTACACCAGCACCCTCACAGCACTGCTTTAACAGCAGCATCTCAGGTAGTTGCTTTTCTGTTCCTTTTACTCTCAGTGACATCTCTTCTTGACTCAAGTAGCTGCAGCACTAAAATTATCTGAAAGCTGAAAGGTGCTAATTGAGCTTTTAGTTTATTCATTATTCAGCAGTGGATCCTTAGTTATTCATTTCTCATATTACCAGGAAAAAAATACTTCTGGTAACACTCTAGCCTACTATTAAGATGGCACATAAAGCTGGAATTTTACTGCTGATTCCTAACTATTCTAGTTAGCATTCTGCACTTCACACAGATCTGATATGCAGGAAAAAAAGCTGATGACTCACCATTTTATTTCTTTTTGCTCACTAAAAATCTACCATTGTAAAAACAGTTCTGTGAAACAGACACAGATCTGGAACACGAAATAATACATATGGTGGAGGTTACCCAGAGCACATCCAGCCTTCAGTAGAGGGGCTGGACACAAATTTCTCAGCAAGCCAAATGGGGTCAAAACATTGCAATAGCTATTGCAGCTGTAGGAACTCCAAATCCACCTTAAACTCACAAAGCAGATTTACCAAGGGGAGAGGATGGGAGGAAAATATCCACAATGCACAGCAGAACAATAATTCATCTTGAAAATTTCATTAAAGGACTACAAGGACACCTCTGAGGGCACTCAGATTACTTGGCTGACTGACACCTTGGTGTGAGGTGTGGGGTCTGCATTTTCAGCGATCTCAGGTACCCCTGGTTAGGTATCACACTCTTCCTTAACTCATAACTACCAGCATAATTGTGCTTAAAAACACAGCTTTTGATGTGTTTTGGCTCATTTACAGCATATCTCAACACTTTTAAATTGAAGTTTTAGAGTCAGTATCATAACTATGAAAAGACAGCAAGGGCTACTGTCTTTTAAAGCCATCTCTAACATTCAAACAACTTTTGCATCTTTGTTGTAGCAAGGCTAGAAAATTCCCCCTCTTGCATTTTAGTAACAAGAGAACAACTCATAATATCCTATCATCCCAAAAAGCTACAGGCATTCCAGGAACCAAGGCACATAAAATTTCTTACCTTTCAACTCCAGAAAATGCCTGATAAGGTGCCACCCCACCTCTGCCAAAGGCACAAAAATAGGCAATAGCCAGAGAGCTCACAGCTGGCTTAGCTTTCAGCCCAAACCCACCTCACAGCAATTCCAGCTTGGTTTCAATCTCTTCCAGCTGGCAGCAATCCCATTAGGATGCAGTGCCACTGACACACAACTATGGGCAGGCTTCTCATCCCAAGGAATATTTTGTGCCAAATAGCTCAGGAGGAATAAACCCCAGTTTGTGTCACTTCTTTGCTGGCTGAAGGCTCAGGGCAATAGAGAAACCTCCACTAAAGGTTGTAAGTAGTTTTGCTCTGTTAGAGACACAGAAATTGCACTGAAGAAGTCAGTACAGTACAAGTCATTGTCATCATCCTGATTGTGTCTCCTTGGCTATTCTGAGAACTCGGTTTTTTCTGTTCTTAAAAATGAAGCACAATTTTGGTTTGTATATCAGATTCTCATATGTACTGTTAAGTAGTGCTCTGCACAAAAATAACTGTAACTGTCCCTTCCCATTTTTTGTATGGATTGCAGGAGAAAGCTCTTTGGTAAGGATGACATTTCTAAAGGTTTTTGCAAAAGTTAAAAGGAAGAGCCAAGTTCTTGACCTTTTGCACACCTGTATTATTTTCTGAAATCTTTTCATCTTGACCTTCTACTGCTTGTATTCTATCACCACTTGCCTCTGACCAATCCTAATAGAAATTTAAGAAACTGTAGTGAAAAATAGTACTTTCTATGCACTTTATAACTAGATAACGCTGAAAAAACATATCTTTTTAAATTAAACCATAGAAAGTATGGAATATATAATTGATGATTCTGACAAAAAGATGCAGACACCATGTAAATAATGAGATTGATGTACTCTTGACGTACCTCCATCAACTATAAATCTTTGCAACATAGACAAAAAGACAGATCATAAACATCATGTCTAAGAAATTCCATTTGCACTTCATATCTCACAGCTGAGTAAGAACAGTGCTGCATAGATTGACAGCATTCCATCTGGTCTCCTTTAAAATAAACACTTTACTATTTTCTTGAATTGAATTGTTTATGTAAACTTTCAATGAAGTCTATGAATAATTCTTGACAGATTAATCATGAAAACATAAAGGATCCAAAATCCAAAGTTAAAGTTGTATAGATAAGCTCTGATGAGTTACAGACTCCTGTCATTGGAGGTATCCAACACCACAAATAAGATACTGAATGAAAATACCTAGCAACTGTAATTGTGCTGCTCACTGAGAAGTTCTCCCATCAGTTGGTAATTAAGTCTACAATATTTAAAGGTACTCTCAGAGTTCCATGTGCCTGTGTGCCCAACCTCCCCTTCAAAGCACACTTTTACTATAATAGGCATCACCCATTTCTTTCAGATCAATGCTGCCTAAATGATTTCTGAATTAGAATATTCCACTATTTTTTGCTTGGGGTTCATTGCTTGCCAGTATCAGAAGACACAACTAGAAAAGCAACATTAAGTAACCAAAAATACAGAGAAACTCCAAGACTTCTAGTCTTAATCTGAGGGAGAAAGGAATTTTTGTGATCCAGCCTTTAATGTAGAGCCAGGTTGGGGCTGCCTAAATTGCAGAGTGAATTAGAACAGTTTCCAGGTATGATCCCAAGAGGCCACAATATCAGTGGCTGTTCTTGGTTTCCTTGACTGCAGAAGTGGGAAAAGGGTAGAATTGCTGTGCCATGGATACAGCAAAGAGAGAGGTTTTTCTTGTCACAGACCAAGGTAATATTCTCTGTAAACATTTAATTTTAGTTTATAACCCCTGTGCACTGACAGAGAACGAGACTGTAAGAGATCCAATAATTCAGTTCTTTGTCTATATGGGAGGTTATTACTTTATCAATGTTTTAACTTCTGTTCTATAGAATCTGCACCATTCAGGACTGCAGGGTACAATCAAGCCTCTGGAAAAAAAGGGAGACTTGTAGCCTGCAGTGTTAAAAGTCACTGGTTCCTACCTCTTCCTGATGCTGATACCTGATATTTTAATCTGTTTAGACCACTGTATATTTACTTGACCTGGGAGGGCAAATAATATTGTGCTGATATAATACTGGACTGCACATCAGCCCCAAGTCTTGCCACATTTAAAACAATTGTTGATCCCTTGAACTTAGTAGCCAAAAATTTGTTCCTGTAACTTATAAAAAACCACATAAAGTCTTCAGTATTCCATTGCTTTTTGTGGGCACACATGCAAAAAGCAAACTTGACACACCTGTGTAATCACAGCCATGAGGCAAAGTTCAGATTTGCTTTTGGGAACATTCACAGCATGAAACATAATCAGAGGACTTATTGCACATCTAGTCAGGGAACAGAAACAATATGATAATAGAACAATTGTTCAAATTTGAATTGGGCTAGCCTTAGAATTTTAAATACCTACATAAATGTCACTGAATTACAAATTAAGGTGAATTTATCTGTTCATGGACATAGAAGGATTAAAAAAGAGATTAAAAACAGGTCTCTGAAATGACTGATTAAAGTGAGGTTCTACCATTACTGGGCAACACAACATGGAAGCTCAATAGGTTCTTAGCAATGGTAGGAATATTTGAATATCTTCCCATCACAAAATGGCTTCTACTGTGGTACCCTGAACTCTGCCAAATTTAAAAGGTCAGGCACAGAAAAATATCTTGAGAGGAAATCTTCCTGCCAAGGCCCTGTTGCAGCAACCAACTTGCTGTCAGTAGAGAGATGCTCTAGTGCAACAGTGTTAATTCTGGAAAATTTTAGTTTGTAATGGATTTGGTTAGCATCATATGCAATAATTTACTGAATTGAGTGCTTTAAGTGATACAAAAAATGTTTCCTTTAGCATTGGTTTGAATCCTCTCCTATAACATAAACACTAGAGAGGGGCAGCCACCAATATCCTGGTCTTTCTTTCCTCATAAGCCATCCAAACTAAAAAAAAATATTCTAATACATATATATGTATAAATAGATATTATATATCCAAAAGAAATCATATTTTGTTAATACATTCCAATATTTGGATTATACTACTTCAGCTGGTAATATTCAGGAATAAAACACTTCACTTGAAAAATCCCACTTAACAGCTCAAATTGTATTATCTTCAGAAAGATGTTCCCTTAGATGGTAGGTAAGTGTCCTTTTGAATCATACACACATTTCTCTTTTAAAGGAAGGAGTATAATAACCAGGTGCATACCCCCTGTGAACAGCAAGGCCTCTCAGAGCTAAACATCCAGCTGGGCTTTTGTTACTGTGCCATGACACTGAATTGTAATCAATTCAGCTCAACTGTGTTGTTTCCTTCCACAACACAACTGTGTCAACTGTATTTGTACATCAACACTTGCTATGCTGCCTAATTGTATTTGCATTTGTGCTGTTTATGGAGATAAAGGTGCTTATTTCACATTATCTGGCTAAGGTTTGAAAATATAGAAAGCAGGCACAGAAAACCAGTAGAAACACACTGGGAATGTATGTTAGAACACTGCCTGGATCACCAGGAAAAACTGATAAAAGGTCTGGTTTACTGGTGCTGTTCCAGTGAAACCTTTCCAGTGCCATGAGCAATACCATTGTTGAGATACTCAGAGGAGGAAGCCAACACCAGCCTGGTTACTATCAAGGAAACAGGGAATGGCAACTGTATTATGACTTACAAATATTTATGGTGAACCATGAAAGTATCTTCATAATTAACTAGTAAAGCTTGGTTAAACATTACATTATAGACAGTAAGAGTGGGATTCATCTGTGCAGATTTAGCATCTGCATGTAGGTGGCTACCTCAGAGCTACTCACTCAGTGCTCCCCTCAGAGGCAGGGGAGAGGAGCTGTCATTTCCAGAGGTCAATCTCATACTACCATGGTAGTCAGAAACTAGTCTGGGTAACTCCAATGGAGAAATCTCTTTTTCTTCCACCAGCTAAAAGGAAAGTCTTAACAACTACTGCATAGGTACATGTCCCTGTTATAGACATCTGAAAGTGATGAGAATAATTCCTTACAACTGCCAAGTCCAGGCAATCACCCTTTAATAAATCCACTGTAAAAATAACAGATTAACCAACTGTAATTCCTATGAAATTATTGTTTACTTTCTGGTCACTATTCTTGATGTGTGTGAGCAAAACAAATACTTAGAATGTTTGGATTTGCTTCTTTAAGTTTTTTCTATTGGCCAAGATATTGACTGGTAATATAAGAGGTTATTTCTGCAATGTAGAATCATGTGGAAGTGTTATCACATTTGTCTTTTTGATGTGATGGCTTAGGAATCCAGAGAAGAAACCACTCTCCAGTATAAGGGGCTTCAAGAGAAAACAAAAGGCAAATAGGATTTGTTGGGTAAAACTGTGTTCCCTAATGATTAACTGGGTATCCAATACTAAATAATAAAATGGGATTCTGAGGAGAGTTGAGTTTCTGCTGAACCACAGAAAATACTCTGAGCTGAAGAAGTACAAAAAACCCCAAAAACATATAAAGCTGTTGCCTTCTGAAATTTTGCCATGTGTTTTGTTAGTTGTGAGTTTAAATGTATTTAATGGTAACAAATGTTTGAAGTCTGGGTAGGATGGAAGGAGTTGGTCCCATCACCGATCTGTTCCTTCCTTCTGACTCCACCAGTGCCCTTCAGTGTTCAGGAAAAGCAACAGTTCAGAGTATTTTCTCTGTAGCTCCCATGTCAAGGGTTAAATTCTGTCCTTGGTTACACCTGAATAAAGCTAAAACAACTTAAATTGCTAGTATGTATCAACTCCTGATTCAATAACAGAATAAATCAAGCTGAATTGAGCCCTTCTCTGTCATCTTGTCTATTCCACGTACCTTAAATTGTCAGGGAACTTTGTGAAGAGAATTGATTTTGGTTGCTTGGAACAGTATAGTTTTTCCCTTTTGTGATTATTCTTTCATCAATGTAATAGTTGAAAATTGGACTTCCTAATCACCACTCTTGGATTCTGGACAGTTTAATAAAAATATGAACTTTGAATATAACATACAAAATATAAATCATATTATCCTCTCAAGTAGACTGAAGGGAATCTATTGTAACTAGTAATGGATGTGGATTTGTTCTGGATACTTTGAGGATCACAAAGAACAAAATTTAGCCTTTTCTTAAAATAAAAATAGGACAATTTTTCTCTCCAAGTATAAGTATGATTTAATGCACATAGGCCAAGATTTTGATTTTTAAAGGACTTCGAATAAGTTTTCTCTTAGATAAAAGAAAATAGTTGATTGCTTGTGTAGAAACTGTAACTGCTGTGGGTGGGTACCATCAACCTTAACTTGGGAATAACACTCCCATTTTCTCAGTAAAAAAGGCATGGTTCAAGTAACTGATAATTTATGAATTAATGTTAGTGATGCAAGTAGAGAGTTACTGAATTTGTCATTGAGCCTGTGACCTCACTGAAACCAACTACAAAACTGTTCAACATTGTTGTTCCTAAAGGCAAGGGAGAACCTGATCAGTGAAACCGTGTGTGCTGGGCTCTCTCCCACTGAAATAAGTGACAAAACTTCCAATGACTCCTGTGAAAGCAGGACCAAAACTTTACCAGAAACAGTCAGATTCAACTCTTCATTTTCAGTTACATAAATCTGAAGAATCTCTTTCCAAAATAAGTGGGATTACTGTGATTGAACCTAAAGGACTTGAAAGTACTTTTCTTTAATTCATGGAGGGGCAGAGAGAAAAAGACATTGTTCCCTTACATTGCTTCACCCCTGTGTATCAACCAAGGCTCTACCTGCTGTCAAAATCCTTATCTGCTTAAGCTGGAGAGGAAGAGCTGACTTCACCATTTAAGGATTTGAGCTTTTATTACCTACTGAATTTTCTGTTATCCTTATCCCCTTCCCCACCTTAGCAGGCAGATTTCTTAAGAAGACAAATTTCTTTTTCTGTCTACGTTTCTTAAAATTTAACATACCTTGTTCCATCAGTGTGTAATCAGAACTGAGACAACCAGAATACTTTCACTTCAAGCCTTCAGAGCTACCTGGCTGGCTATTTTTAGATTATCACCACTAAATTCAAAACCAAGGCCTGCAACTGAAACATGAAACTGTACTGGAGGCTTAAAAAATTCAAGGTAGTACCTCCAGAAGACTTCTCCAACTCTGCTCACAGTGGCCTGTGAAGTGACAAGCACATAATCTCAGCCAGAGGCGTAGCATTCTGTATGTAGCATGCAGAGTTTATTCCTCTCTGTAAGGTCCATTGTCAGAATGAAATTTCCATGGCTAACACAGAATTAATCAGCTTTTTTCCTTATAAGTATACATATGTACACAGAAGGGGATTCTTCTCTGAAAATGCAAGCAGTGCTTTGCTGATGAAAGATAGCATGAGGTTTTCTCCTAAATATACCTTGTAACTAAGAGGTTTCCTTTTGATTACACCTGTCACTGGCTTCTTGAAGACTGGATCTTCATCCTTCTATACAGATAGGCTTCTCCTCTGATAATGTCCTTTATCCAAGGGCAGGGATCTGTGCTTTTTGCATGATAGCTTCCAAACAAATGATTTGATGGAGACAGCCAAGTTAATGGCAAAACATTCTCTGTTCTGCAGAGCTGTGTCTGTTCAGCTGTCAAATCTGTGCCTGTTGAGGAAAAGTGAGTATTTCTGCCTATAACAGCACCTCAGGCATCAGCTCGGACTTTGAATGTCTGTATCCATAAAGTCAGAAAAAATTTCCCCTAAGTCCAAAGTACACACTCATTTTTTGCACCTTTGTGATCCACAAGTAGGTATTCACAGCACCTGACCTGCTGTTGTAACCTTTAGAGATGAAATTTTGATGGCCACCCGAAGGGTGTGACCCACAATGGCGCGAAATACCGAGCCCAAATAAAAAATCAAATTGTGGGTGTGAGGCTATCAGAAAATGGATATAAACAAATACAAATAAATGCTGGAGGGAATACTAGTGATTTTTTTCTCAAATCTTCACAGAAAAATATTGAGATAGGTCCGTATCTTGCATAATAAATACTGCAAGAACACACATTAAACAGCTTCTACAGTGAAACAGCCAAAAGCAGATCAGATCAGTTCCATGAGCAGAAATTAAACTGACATCTATTTGTCTGCAGCTCTCTAAGCTAACATTGGAGGCTTGGGGGTTTTGTGTATGAATCACTCACCGAAAACACAAATGCGAAGATACCAAAAAACTTGTGGTTCACAAGTGCAGATGGGAGCCGTCCACAGGTGCAGATTCATACAAACCCTCCTCATTCCTTCACATGCACGGGCACACACGGAGAGGGTGCGCATGCAGGCTCTGCAGAGCCACACATCCTTCCAACCAGCAGATGTGACTGTTACCAGCAGGATTTATTACAGAAATTCAGCAGCAGGAATCTTTTCTGACAGAATGTTATCCAGGCTGCATTTCCCTGGGAGGAGGTGCTACATAGCGTGGAGGTTCTCCCAACAGGCAGAATCTAACAGATTATCTCTGTGAATCATTAAGGGAACGCGACGGATCTTATTAAGGCTCAGGTATTGGCTATTAATGGGTTATGATTCAGGATAGGAAAGGGAGACCCCTTAATTTTTAGGAAAAGGGCCCAAGTTGAAACAGCAGCAAATAGAAGGCCGGTATCCCTTGAGAAGGTCATTTTCCCTGTATCAGCAGCCTGCCTCCCCTTACTATTTTTTGTCTACACACAGCAAAATGTTCCTACCTCACAGTGACACTCATATTTTTTTATCCAGCAGAGGCATAGCTTTTTGTTTCAAAATGACATTTTTTCCTTCTTGCTTTAGAAGTGCCTTCTTATTTTGGAAATGTTCATGCCTGAACTGATTTAAGAGAGAAGGAAATGCGGAATATTGCACTCACCTCTCCAGCACCAGGCAGGCAGCCTCCACCTCCTCAATCCATCAGTACAAACGCTCGCATCCACTGACGCCTCTTCTCTGCTTTGGCCCTTTTTCACATCAGCATCTGTGATTTGCCGAGCAGACACACCACGACTGCAGGGACTAACCCCGCAGCCCCAGCAGGAGCAGGAACCTGCCCTTTCCCATCTTCTCCCTAGAAAACAGAACCGTAAAAACCCGGGCAGTTCTAAAGGCGGCAGTGGGAACACTTGTCCGGCGGCCCCCCGCGGGAGACAGGGAGGTGCTCCGCGCTCTCGCCGGGGAGCCGGGCAGGGGGAGCGCGGGGCTGGCGCTGGAGGAGGAGCCGGAGCCCCAGCCCGTTTCCACGCCAACGGCGGGGGTACCGCAGGCGGGGCGGCGGCGCGGCCGGCGGGCGGCTCCTCTCGGGCTCCGGCTCCGCTCCGGCTCCCGCCCGGGGGGCGGCCGGGCCNTCTTTCCCGGCTCGTACGCTCCGTTGCACTCGCGCGTTACATAATGTGCGGGTACAGACGTGCCACGGGCTCTGCCTCTGCACAGCTGCATCCGCACCCGGGGCCGCTCCGCGTTCGCTGCAGCACGGCAGTGCCCGGCTCTGGCAGCAGCAGCAGGAGTTTTAGGATTGGTTCCACCATACATGTTTTAGGGGGAACGAGTCACATACATGTTGGAAGGATACGGTCAAGGGTAACGGGAGAAAAAACAATTTCTTTAGTTACACGGAATTTATTTACTGTTTGCTTTCTGCTTCTGCCATCATTCAGTTGCTCTCAGTACTGGGCATATATTTTTTTCTGATTTTCCCTTTCTGCCTTTTGCATTTGTCTATGTGTAATTTACTACAGCTTTTTTTAATTAACGATTAGTATAATTTCCTTTTTATCTCATTAATGGATTTACCCAGTGTACATTTTACATTTTTCCTAGTGTCTCTTTCCTTTTGGCTACAATACTAGTAGCATTGTTGAATCTGCAGCCTTGATCAAATAGCTGATTTCTCCCTACACTGCTAATTTTATAAGCTTGATTTGTTACTGATACACTTCTGCTGGAGATAGCAACAGAGACTCACACACAGACGGGATGCAGGCATTTTTTCCTACAATAAGGCTAACATAATAAAAAGCAGAAAGCATCTGATTCCTGTAAATGATATCACTTCCAGTACTGATATTATCAGCAGAGCTGTAGCATTGAGGAATTATAATAGTGAAATACTTTCATGTAAAAATCAGTATACCGTGTAGAGGAAATTTTCCTATAATAAGGAATCTTAGATGTTGTTCACATTAGAAGAGTTTGCAGGTACATCTAGACTGGCAAATTTGTTCTACTAAAATTGCTTAGAAAATAAATGTCACATATATAACTCGAATTGTTCTCCCAGCAAAACAATGATATTAAAATCATAACTTTGACCTGCTTTAATAAAAATATGTCTACAGTCTTATGTTGCAATTTTAGCTTTCAATATACATGCAGAAACATCTCCGTGCACTTATAAGGTCAGATGGTGGTCAATTTAAAACTTTTAAGGGTTTTGTTTTTCCTATATACTCTTCACTTGCAAGTGCATAAATCCCTGATATAGTTTTGTTGGCAAGGGAATAGAATAAAAAAAATGTATCTGTGGTAACTGAGTAGTCTAGATAATAGGATAAAAGAACAATAACAAGGTGTACAGGTTTAATCTGCAATTCCATAAAGAACAAGTAGTTACTATAGAAACTGTCACATTACATGTATCTTTAGTATAGTACTTGATATGTGAGAAAAGGCATCTTCCACACACTAACCAACTGTGGCAGAAATGAAGCACCAACCACCATCATCCTGGGTAGGAAGATCATCATTTGCATGCTGTCTACAGAGAGAGCACTTGTAGATATTTCCCATTGCTAAAACAAAACACCAGCTTTCCTCCAGCTTTGAGGGAGGCACCAGAGCATAGACCAAATGTTGGCAGTGAAGAAATTACAAACATGCAGTACCTGAGTAATGGGACAGGTCTGAGAAGTTTAGGGGTTTTTATTCTAACACCACAATATGGGAGCTTGCTGTTGATTAATGGCAGAGTTAAAAACCAACTTGTCCAGAAAATGCCTCAGCAGATATGTCTAAGTTTTCTTCAGTCTTACTTTGTCCTGCATCCAGAAATTCTCAATTAGGGCCTTTCAGCATGTATTGATTGCATTACATGTAGCTAAGCTCCCACAGGAATTTAAAGAGAAGTAAGTCTCCAAATAGCCTGGACAGGTGATTAAATGCCAAAGTCAAACAGCACAGAAATCCAGGTCCTTAGCTCAGGACTCTGAATGTTGTGCTTTGTAAACAGATACACTGAAAACACAGAAATAACTATAGAAAATGAATAGTTTGTGTGGAAATATGAAGACTAATTTTAGGGACCTGTGGCAACCCGACTGGATTTCAGTTCCCTCTTTCATGTCAGGGAGGTCACAGTTTTTCCCCTACCAGAGCAGGCTTGAGTTTGAAGGGAGCAGCATTTGACTGTTGGGGTGCAGCATCTGAGACACAACTTCTGAGCCCACTGACTGCATGAGTTTCACTCAACTTGCCAGTGCTATTCCTGAACCAAAAGCCAAAGCCTTGCCTGTTTACTGCTGCTTTCTGCTGGATCAATCAAAATAGATGCATTCATACATGTTTATTTTGAAGACAATAGTGCTAAAATAAAATGTGCTCTTAAGTGGAAAATCCCATAGGGATTTTTCTAATCAATTACCCTTTATTATACCATGACAACATGAAAATATTTATATGCACACATGCAATGTTCTTGATAAATGTACATCTCCAAATGATAGAGGGTAAATTGGGAGGCCACATCTGGTCTGTAATAAAAATATAATAAAAGACATTTTGTATTTCATTCAATCTTCTAGCAAACACCCTCTTTTTAACAAGCAATTGTAGATCTGGGTTAGATATTTATAGACAGGTCTGTGATTCTCTCAGCATGAAGAACTGAACAGAACATTTAAAGGAGAATAAAAAGGATGTATTTTTATTTTAACCATTTTTCTCACGTGGAAGAATTTAAAATAGCATCGTGTACAGATGATTGGGATCTGATATAAATATCTATCTGATATATTGTTGCTTTGTATCAGTGACTATGAGATGGTGAGGAAAAAACCATGAATGCACCTTCTATCAGGTGGTATCAGCCTGACCTCATTTGGCTTCATCATTTAGGATGAAAGTTTGCTTTCTACCAGGATTTCACCCTTTTATCTTCTCTCACCCTTCAGGTAACTGAGGGTTTTGCTTAATATCAACAGTTTACCCTTCCTATGAGAGCAAATCATAAGAGACATTTGAGAATGTGAACCCAGACAATGCATTACATCTAATACCACAATCAAATAAAAAAGGACTCCTTGAAAACAACAGCCAAACCCTACAAATGTTGAGTGCTTTACATCCCTTCCTTCACAGCTCTGTTATGTACCTACTGTGTTTGCTGGTCAGTCATTGCTCCAGCTGCTGCATCAGCAATTGCCACTGAAGCCAAGTTTAGGAAAACAAACATTAAATCCAGCAGCTGGAGCAGAGCTGCTCTCCTGAAGCCCTGTGAGATACCCTGGCTTTCCTGTGCAGGAAACTTTACACAGCAGTCCTTGCTTATCCTAAGCTTTGGGATGGATCCATGGATCCCTATTTCTTCAGAACCTCCATGGGAAGAAAGCTACAGAGATACTGTGAAATAAGATAAAGGAACATAGTTCTTTGTAAAGAGCCCGTCCTTCAAGGCTGCATTATTATGTTATTATAAAAAAAAAAAAAAAGGCAAATTGACGTGTTCTTTGCTCCTTTTTCACTATTAAGGGCACAGGAATGGGGAAAAAAACAAAACAAAACCCCTCAAACTTCAATACAAAGTGGGGGTCACTTAGTAAAGTATACAACAAAGGATCTGTGACAGTTCAACAGACAAAATCACTTGAGATCAAAATACAGAGATCTTTGGGAATTACACCCAGGAGATGCAATTAAAGAGGGCCAGGAATTTTTTGAAACTGAAGCTTTTAAAACAAATTGTAGCAGCTTGAGATCTTCTGTTAAAGTGCTCTGAGCAACAGGTTGTTGGTTATTCTTAGGGTACCTTCTTCCCTCCCTCCTGCAATCCTCCTTGTAGGGGGTTTTCCATTTCATAAAAATGATTAAATATTTACTGAAGAGTGGCTTGAAAGTAGGGCTCTCCCACTTGAGGACACGGGTAGGCATTTAGTGGGATTTTAAAATTTTTTGTAATAGCACAAACAAACAAACAAAAAAAGAAGACATGTATTTATTTCAAATATATTTAGTTTTGCCACTTATGTTCTTACTAGCTGAAGAAGTATCAAATTGGGACCTCAGAAGGATTATATATATTTTAATAGATACTTAGAAAAAAATGTTACAGTTGGACTTCACATTTTCTTGTATCCTTTAAGCATGATAATTCTCCTTCATGTAAGAACCACAAGATAGAACTACAATTTCATCAGGCACTGTTATTTATCTGTTCTATAACTTCTTTGTGTCTGATACCAGAAATTATTTGCTAGTTGAAAAAAAGAAAAAGACTGACAATTTTGCTTGAGGACACGAAGGTAATTCTGGGAAGCTATAGAAGAAAAGCTGGGAACATCCAGGTAGCTTTTCTATGACTTCAAATGCCAGTCCAGTTCTTTAAAAACTTGGAATATTGCAGTCAGGACTAAGTAATTAGTTCAGACAACTGTTCACTTATTTTATGTCAGGCCCACAGGTGGTTTTGCATCTCCATAAACTCTAAGAGTTTTCCCTCTAGCTACCAACCCACTTATAAAGTACAAAGTAGGTACACAAAGTGTGTTCTCTGTTTCTGCTTAACAGTGTTTTGAATCCTCTGTATATAATGTTCTTATAGATAAGCACATAAGTAGTACTGCTGAAGTGCCTGTGCTTAATCTGGCATGTTTACAGAAGCTAGACCTAATATTTTGGTCCAGGTGAAGTAATAGGTTCATTTTGCTGTTGTGCCCAATACCTACTGGGGAGGTACTTCAAGAAACAAATCATCCTCAAAGCAGCCCACACCTTGGCAGGCCTGTATTCTATTAAGATTTTCAAATTTTTCACTGCTTGAAATAAAATATAGGCTAAAGCACTATTGTAGAACCTCAGTCAGAACAGAATGCAATTTTCATTGAGTAGCAGAAAGCAGTTTTCCTTGAGAACATGGCTTCCCTTGGAAAACATGGATGTGCAAAGCAGCAGGTCTGGGTGCAGAGGGGAGGCTCAATCTGCCTTTTCCACACAGCTCCACTCACGTTGTGCAGCCATCTGTGCCTGTGCTTCTAATCAAGATGTGTTTCTTCTGCTCCCATTTCAAACAAAATTGCCAAGCCAGAGCATCTCAAGCAGAAAAGGATTTCACCCACCTGTAGTATTGTATTCTTCTTTTCAGGAGGTTTTATCAGTTCTCACCAGTCAATTGTGCTCATCTTGGCACCAGTGGAAGCAGTGTGAACTGTAGGATAAAATTGCCTTATTGCAGCTTTGCCAGCAGGCCTGACCAGCAAATAGAAGCAGTGGATTTGTCAACACTATGATCTCTCCAGTTCCTTCTTCTTTGAAATTTTTATCAGGTCATTTTTTAAACTAGACTAAATAAAACAAAATAAAATAAAATAAAATCTCCTAACCTTCTAACAATGGCAAACACATAAAAAAATAAGTGCTTACACAATGAGACTGAATTCATGTTCCCATTAATTTCCTCCTGTTGTCTTCTACCACTACTTGCAGTCTTTCAGTCTGTTCAGTTTTCAGTCTGTGCAATGATTCATATCTTCAAAGTGAGTTTATGTTAATTTTCAGGACAAAATTCTTCAGAATCTGACACATAATTAATTCTAGATATTTGGTTGCTTTAAGCCACTCATTTTTTATGTTTGACAGTAGCATAATCAAATCTCTATAGGAAACGTTCTCATTCATATACCTCTGTTTCTGATGGATTGCCATTCAGTTGTACTGTGGAAGTTCAGAGAATACTTTCACCATCTTAATGGCATATTTCTCCTGAGGAACAAAACTGAGAAAAGAATGTTCTTTCATGCCTGAGCATGTGTGGGGTTAATTCCCTAGTAACAGAAGGTGAACCTTCAAGATAGCCAAGATGTTATAATGGGCACCTGGCTGTACAATGCCATTTTGTAATGCAGAATTCCAGTTGCACAGGTGTAACTTCCAGGTATAGAAATTTAAGATAGTTGAGAAAACTGTTTCTTGAACGTCATTCATGTTTCTTTAAACATTTGCCCCAAAACATTTGCCCTCTGCCCCAAAAGAGGAAAGATTTATTTTTCTTTTAATCTATTTTCTCAGCAGAAGTCCTGAAAACTTGCAATTGTGCATTGCTCTCACATTAGGGGCTTGTAAGACAGTTGGACTTTAAAACTCTTTAAAACAGTGTAGAATGGCTCTGGATGGTTTCTCAGCTGTTGAACTGACTGACCTGAAACAAATGTTTGCCTCCCTCCTCCCCATCCACTCCTTCCACCCCAGCCAGCCACACAATCATCTCTGTAGGAAATGAGCTCTCACACATCTTTACAAACCTCTGTGACAAGGCAGACCTTTCTCCACAGGAATCCCTAAAAATTGCTACAATGGAAGTAATAATCAAATGAATGTTTGTCAAACTGATAATGTCATGTTCACCTTACAGCATCAATTTTTATGTGACTGAAACTCACTATAGGAACTGTTAACACCTGATATATGTGCTTGGTATAAAGTACAAAATCCAAGATTTAAAGCAGTGTTTGTGGATGTGTCAGTCCAGGTTCTCTTCTGAACATTTTCTCTGCGAGGGACAGTAAATTCATTACCTTCTGTGAACACTGTCTGTCACAGTGGGTACTTGTGGAAGCTGAAATTCAAGAGTCTCTTCTGGTTAAAGGCTGCACTAGTCCCTCTTAGTCTCATCTTACAACTACACATGTCCATTGCTGCCTGGCAGAAAAAAAGGACAAATTTGGAATTGGAAAATCTGAAATGAGCTAGCCTCAGTGGTTGAGGCTTAGCTTTTTGGGAGTAGTTATCTTAAGGCTTTAATTTTCTCTACAGTTATTGATCTGAGGACTTTGGCACGAGTAGTGCATATGTCAGATTGTTTTCCTTCCTTCGTGTATTTTGGCAAAGTCTTCCCTGTAGAGGAAATTAATAAATTTCAGGGTGACATTTCCTTCTTCATCTAAAAGAACAAGAAAAAAAAAAATAACCCCAACCCTCTGGGTCAATTTTTAACTTTTTTTTCTTTGATTTTTAATATTTTTAAAAAATGTTCTCATGATACGAGTATTTTGTCAGAGGAATAAAGTCCAAGCAATTTCTCAATTTGTGTGGTAAATATGCATGGAAGGTCAGTGAAATGCATGCTCTGTGTGTGCACATGCATTCACACATCTAGGTACATAGGATGACCATGAGGGTGTCTATAGATGAAGTTACAAATTTAGAAAACTGAGAGACATTTTCTTGGGAGGTGCAAGCAGTTTGAAGTTCAAAAGGGCTGAATAAAACCTCTGCAAAAGATAGCACAGCTTATCCTGCAATTTACAGATAGACTATCAACAATTACAGCTAGGAAAAAAGATTATTTCACCTTCATTTTGATTGTTTGCTTTCTTGTCTATAACAATGAGTCAATATATTTTCAGTAAAAGGAAAAGTTGCTTTCATTTTGGAGACTGCCTTCAGATTCCATATGAATGAGCAGCAATCCACAGTTGCTGGATTATGCACTTTTACAAGAGAGAACACATTCCATTATTCCCACCATCATGTTTTGGAGCATTTCCCACTGAAGGACCTGACACTGCCATCAGTCAGAATGAGGGGACTTGTCTTGGCCAATTATTGATCTTGGACTGTAGATAATTCTTATACAAAAACAGAACCTGGGGTTTATTTCTCATTTTGGAAACTTTCTATGTGAAGCAGAAGTCTATTCTTTTTAATTCATGCCCAGAGTTTTTAGAGATGTGATAAAATACATTTTGTACTCTCAATTTTTTAATTCTTTAGATACTATTCCTCTTTTCATTGGCCATGAATGATTTAAATAGTTAAACCCACTCCTTTCAAGCAGGTGGTCACAGGCAGTCTTAATTACTATCAAAATGACAATTTCTTTTTCTTGTAAGTAACCTGTTTCTTGGATTTCTACATTATACCAGAGAAGCTAATGCAGATATATCAGACATAGTTTCTATGTTAATTTTTTCACTGGTGCTTTGATGTTACCATTGCACACACGCTAAAGCAAAGTTTCTAAAAATAAAAACAAGATATGCAGGAATCTCTTTCATTCTTTACTGAGGCTTAGGAACCTCTTGTTTATCAGACCAATCTTTCCTGTTCCTTGTTAATGCTGGAAACATTTTGGGTTTTTAAATCATCCCCAGAGGCAGCCACATTATGTGTTCCTGCAGGGGACTGCTGACTTTTTAATATTTTCATAACCTTAATTTCTGTCATGTCTTTCATCCAGACAGCATCCCAAAATCCTGAGTGTTGGAAAAACTGTCATTGGTTCCAAAAGCAGTTCACAAAATGCTTTTATAAAGCTTATAAAGTTTTATAAAGCTTTTGTATTTTTAATGAGGATCTGACGGACAGTATTGTGATTTTGTACCTGGTAAATCCCTAGGGCTCTCATAAGATAAATGCATCCAATGCTCCCATTTGAAATTATTTGATACAGAATTGTTTACTATTTCTAGTCTGAGCCAATCTCTGCAGTGTTTTCCTCAGGTCACTCAATATCCCAGTAGCTCTTCAGTTCATGTAAACAGAGACTTCCCACCCCTCAGTCCTTTCAGATAAGAGATACCCTCTGTCTCTAGGCAGAGTCATCCTTTGGGACTCTACTGTTTGTTCCTGTTAAATTCTCATGGAAAGACAGAGAACTATTCTTGCAAAGTTTTTCAAAGACATCAAGAGAATTCTTCTCTGCAAGTTGAAGTCTTGGTGAAGCTGCTGGGTTCTAAGCAGGTGAGCTGTAGTTAATTTAATGTGGTCTGCCTCCTGCTTCAGACTCAGCAGAAAGTTCAGCCCAGTTTTATAGTATTTATAGTATTGTATTTAATCTACTCCCTGACACAGCCATAGTGCTGGAGGCACTGAGAATCAAAATGCTGAATCTTAACATTAAATATGCTACTACAAGTTTCTCAAACTGTGCTCTTGTGACAAGTGACTCAGAGATCTTCCCAGAATAAATTATATTTTTTCCATTTAAACAGTAGTGAGCAAGGAGTCATTAAGGAAGGTGTGCAGGGGCAGCATCTCCTGCACTCATCTTGTCACTCAAGATATCACTCTTGGCACAAAGGAAACATCACCCCAGCACTGTTTGCCAGTGTCTATGATACATGGTGGCACTCACAAGGGTAATAAACCCTTTCTTTTCTTCCCTCTAAAATGGTGATAAACTATTGCAGGGTGAGCAAGAAAGCTGCTGGTCTGGAAGTTTTGTCAGGATCACTTTTGTCAGGATCCTCATTCAGTGAGCTCCCCCCAGAGTTGCCCATCTGGCTGTGATGCCAGGCAGCAGATTCCCTTCCCATGGCTCTGCTTTGCTTTTCCTGGTGCCCCTCCCTAAGCACAAATGCCTTTAGTGAGCATTTCAAATAGTTGTGTAACCATTGCAGAGAGACATCCAAGGTGCCAACAAAGACTGATATTCTAGAGAATCTGTGTTTCCATATTATTTTTCTATGTTCTATTACACCAATCATCACTTTGTGGCCATACATGGGGCACATGCTTCAGACCAAAACAAACATTTTGAGTTGAAAACCATCATTTTTAAGGGAAAGGATTTGCAATGTGATTTGATTTATGTAATTGAAAACCAAAACAAAACGCCACTGTTATGTACTGTAAATGACTCCTTTGTCTTCTACAAAATTTAACTTGTTTACATGCCCTGTAGCCATACTGAGAGAACAGAATAAATGGCAACTCCTATTTGGGCCTATTTGAAAAAAAAAATCAGGAAAGGGAGGATGAGAGTGGCCAGAGAATTAAGAGAAGGAAGAGATGAGTGCTCAGATAAAAAGCAGCCCAAGGGAAGATTACAAGTTCTCAGAAAAAACAGATCAATAGTGACGTTAACAATGCAGCTGCAAATGCGACTATTTGCATTTTGAAAACATTTTTCCCAACTACTTCATTGGGCCCAGAGTATCTAGAACACTCTCTGCAATAGACAAATCCCCTTTGAAAGGGCAGTATTTTAATGAAAAAAGCCGATATCCTGAGGATGCCACTGTATTTTTCAGTACAGGGCTCCTCAGAAGCCCAGCTTACCTTCCCCTCCTATTTCTCGCTCACTAAGATCCGAGGATCTGAGACCGCTCTCATTTACAAGTGACTCCCAAACTTGCCACTGATTTTGCCTCCTCCCTTTTCCCTCCCTAGACCTTTCAACCTGTGAATCCCCTGGGAAAACCATGACGAATTTCCACGTGGAAATTTCAGTCTCAGTGTTAGGTAGTCTCTTTTTGTTGTTGTTGATGGCCCTTCCTCTCCACCCTCTTTCTCTTCACCACATTGAGACTTTTGACAAGGTCAAACAATTCATCTTTGTTTCTATATTTATATCTGGGAAGCTCCCTCTAGTAGCACGACAGAATTTTAGCCTGGAGAGCTTGACAAAAACAGTAGACAAGAAAGCTCCTGGTACAGAGACCCAGCCTCGGAAAACAAAATCAATTTTAAAAACACAGAACGTCCCAAGCATTCAGACAAAATAAGCACCAGTAGCCCCAGAACAAATACTGTTCAATGGCACAAAAATCAAAGCTGTTCTAGACAACACTGCACATTATCTCAGCAGCTTACAGACACAAAGTGGCTTTGTTGGGTTTCACACCCTGGACTGTGGTGCTGTAGTAAAGGCTAGCACCAAAAGAAGACATGAAGTGCAATGAATGAGGGATGACTGAGGCAAAGAAAGTCAATAAACATTAACTGGAAGGAATAAAGCCAAGGGCCAGTGAAGGCAGCCCTGGCTGGATGAATGTATTGGTGGAATATATTAAAGATAATCGAAACACCCGGACACAAAGAAGTGAAACCTGAATGCTGGTTGTACTTCCTGGCTGTATGATGATAAAGTGATCAAGAGAATTGAGAGAACTTAGCAAGGAAGTCCTGAAAAAGAAGGAACTGCAGGAAAGTGAAAATGAAACTTAAGATGATGGGTTAAAAATGGCTAGTTAAGATTTGAAACCAAGTACAAAAAATAGGAAAGAACAAAGTACATCTCCCAGCACAAGCGAGGTTGAGGGAATGCTACAGCAGCAGTTGTTACAGACAGATGGAAAGTTAAGTTAAATCAAGCAGTGCTTTCTCTGGGCTCAAGCAGAGTGAGTCTGCACTGTGCAATGAGGGTTTGCTCATGTACTGTCCCATGGAACACTGGGACCCATGGGAGTTAAAGCTGCACACAGGTGCTTGTGCCAGGCAGTGTGAGCTTAAGTCTGTCACCTCTGATTCATTACTCTTCCTCTGAAATTCTACCTCCCAAATGGAGATTTTGTACTGATTTCCACAGCAACCCAGAATTTAAAAGTGCATGTGGTGACTGTGAGCAGTCTGGGGATCCCAGTTTCATGAACTCAGGCCATGGAGTTCCTTTTCATTAAAAACTTTGGGAGGAGTTTAAAAAGTTGCCTTTGAAAAAATCTTGTCTTTCATAAGCCATTTCAAAAGACTGTTGGGAAGTGTGGCTAAAGGAATTCTGGATATGATTTAACTGCTTTAGTCTGCTTCCTTGGGAGCAGTTCTGTAGTGGGTTCCCTACTGCCTGGCATTCCATAAGGCATGGAGAATTCCCAGCCATGTTCCCACTGATGTGTAACCTACCAAAACCTTTCCATACCTATAATGTACAATCCAAACCCCAGCAATCCTTGTCAAGAGGGTTGATGCTGGTGATGGATGAGCTGGGTCTCTTTCTCAGGGACCCTCCAACAGAGTCCTTTGCCAGAGCAGTAGTGCAGATGTCCTTTATCCCATCCTTCTGCAGGGACAGTATAAATGGGCTGGAGTTACTCTTGGACAAATTTCTTTTGTTCCTCCAGGGAACAATATAGGGTTGGTTGGGTTTTTTCACTGTGGAAGTGCCAACTCCCCTGTGTAGTTACACACAGAGCCACAGCTTCAAAGAACATTATTTCACTTTCCTTTCCTGCTTTGTCTTTCTGGCACAAGGAGAAATCCCTGTTTGTAAAATACTGTTAGCCTTCAAAGTGAATTGTCTTGGAACTGGTTTTCCTTATTTTTCTGAATTCCCACAGAAACTGACCTCCAAATGTAACACAGGTAGTAAAGCTGTAATATCACCTCGAGGCACTTCTTGCTTTGGCATTGTAACACGAGTCCTAATAAGTCAGTAACATAAGAAGCTACTCAGTTTTAGCAAAGCCTCAGAAATATGTACAACAGAATAACCTCTAGATTAGAATCCTGTTTTTCACTCAATTGTCAGGTTGAGGGGTTTCTCCTATGCACTACCAAGGGTCATTAAAATCTCTTTCCCACTTGTCTCTGCTGTGGAGATTCATTTGATGATTCTTATCCACAAAACTTCCTTATCTAACCATATATGAATCACTTTGAAAGGAACCACATTTCTCATAGCAACCAAAGAATCAGTCTTAGCAACAAGACAAGCTGGAGAATTTTGTTTTCACATAGTTACTTGTGGACAGTACGTTCTGCTTTCCCCTGGCATTGCTGTTGCAATGTACAGAGTTGGCTTAGTAAAGGGTAAGAAATGGTACAAATCAGACTCTTGCTCGTAGCAAAGACATCACTTGCAGGGCAAGTTATGATCTCTCTGCCTTTGATGTTATATTTTAGGTGCCAGTGCAAGAGTACTGACTGCTAGAAAGTTCAGGATTTAAATTATTGCCTTGACAGGACTACTACAAAGAAATGTATGAGGAAGCTGACAGTTCCCAAAATCTTGACTTCCCCTCACCCAAAAACCACTGTGGAGAATCCAAAAACGACCTCTAAAGACTAACATCTCTGCCTCTCTTAGCAGCTCTTCATGTTGAGAACAGTTAGAAAGGTTGGAGAGAAGGTGATTTTGTAATGTTTTCCTTGCAAGAATAATTTTGGGATAAACATAGAGAAACTGGGAACATCAGAGTAATTGTCATGCTGGTTATTACCTGGTCTTCATTTCTTTAGAGGAGTTTTGGGGAAGCTTCCTGAAGAAGCAGTGCTAAGATGACAGTTATAAACAGGGCAGTGTTGGAGTAGTTTCCATCTCTCCATCCCACTTCTGTGTAAGGAAATGAGTTCCCACAGGTGTTGTGACCCTCTGAAGAAATCCCAGGTGCAGGTAACAACAGTAACTGCACTCAGGCACGGTCCACCTTCCTTCCCTGTCTCCTCTGCAGGGGCTGGTGGTGTCCTGCAGGCAGGTTTGATTCCACCACTGGTCCTGAAGTTGAAGACAGAGTTGGATGAGATCCAGGAGCTGATCCTTGATTCACTTTCCAACTGTCTCCGTGTGGAGGTTTCTGAAGCCCTGGCAGCTGGTGCCGTGAGTGTCCTGAAAGAAAAGCTCTCACACCCCTCCACAGCCATCAGGAGCAAAGCAGCCTGGGTCCTGTTAGAAATCAGGTAAAGAAACCTCTCCAATGCTTAAGTCCAAGAAAGAACTAATTCCAGGAGTAAATAAATGCCATTGATTTACAGCTGTGTTCCACTACACGCTGAAGCTGCCACATTTCACATGTAAATCACTATCAGCCTGAATGCACACATGGGTAAAACAAAATGGGACTTTAAAAATTCCTAACTGCTCTAAATGACTGAAAAAAGCAGATGCTGATCAATCATTCCTTCTCCTTCTGTTTGTTTTCAGTATTGGCAGTGGAATCAGGATTTTTTCCTGGTACAGCACTGCTAGGAATAATTCTTGCATGAAAAATATTGTAGAAACAGGATTCTGACCACTGTGGAGGTAGGGAAAAGCTCCCTTATGTTTTTGGAAAAGTGTTCTCTCTCACAAAATTAAAGGTCCTGGGAAACTTTCACTGTGATTGAAGACAGAAATAGTTTTCTGCCACAGGCTGCCACATACATCAGTGATGTGTCAGAAAAAGCAATCTTTATATTAAATTTGTGTATCAGAGAATGGATGAAAGGAATGGCTTAAGTCCACTGTCATGCAATAGGAAAATATAATAAAAGTGTTCAACAAATGTCTAGTTTAAAAAGGTCTGCAGATGATGTAATTTACATATCAGCTGGCACAACACATTTCCTCATGTCCTATAATAAAGCGAGGTCTTAGAGGAAAAGAGTATAATTAATGTGAGTCATAGAAAGAAAGCAAAATGCACCTGAAACATGGACATAAGCTACGTTCTGCAATGGCTGGGGACTCATTAGACTCATTAGAAAGGCTGGAAAGAGAGAAAAGGGACCAGGGAGAAGAATTAATTTCAGCCCCCTGATTTAGCAGGTTTTAAAATCTCGAGAGTCTTTACCAGCCAGGTTTGTAACTCCATTGCAATTAGGACCAGCAACAAACACCCTTAATACTACACCCTGTTATGTGCAGCTGCCCACCAGAGCCTGGTGTACCATAGGAAGCTTTTTAAAAAATCCAGATACCACCTAAAAATAACCTGAAATATTGTGAAGCTCATCCAGACAGGTCAATGTGGTATCCTCAGGCCGGTATCAGCACGTGGGTTCAGTGGCCACAGGCACAGCCACACGCTGGGTGCTCGGGCAGGGCAGCACAGCACTGCGTGTGCCGGTGCTGCTGGCTCCGGGCACGGCCTGAGGCCGAGGGGGCTGCACGGGAAGCAGGCACAGTTCAAGGAAGAAACTCAACCATCTTCTCCACACAGTTCTCATGCTGAGGGGAAAATCGTGGTGTGCAAAGAAGAGGTGATTCCTGAGCTGGTGAGCCTGCTGGAAGACACACAGCCCGAAGTTCCAGTTAACACAGCAGGAGTGCTGATGTTTGCCATTATTACACCTCAGGGTGAGAGACAGAGGCAATTCTGTTGGGCTACTTTCTGGAAATCCAATTCTAGGGCAACTCAATAACAAAACAGTTGCTCTCTCTACTCCCCAAGTCCTCAGTTTCTGACAGTGTTAATGCTCGTCAAGAAACTCTAAGATTGGGACATTTCTTTATAGCTGGCTTTGGCAACTATTGTTGCTTTCTCACAGTGCCTAGGGGGACAGGATATTTCACATTTCATTCCCCTAAAGTAGGTCAAGAAGTTATTTATCTGCCTCACCTGCATCATTTCCCTCCAGAGAGGGAACATTTTCCATTTAAGTCCAGACCACACAGAGATCCACAAACCAGGAGCTACCCTGAATCACCAGCGCTCAGCAGAGGAGCGCTGCTTTCTGGAAACATTCTGCGATTAGAGGCAGCTCCTCTCTCACAGCTGGGAGAGCAATGAATATTAATAAGGTCTGTAGCTCTCCTAAGTAACTTACGTGACACAGAAAATACTAACTGCTAAATTTCCAGTGTGATGAATAAGTAATTAGACATAAAAGACTCTTAATAACAGCAGTTGTGTTCCAGTCCTCCTCTGCAAACCTTCCTCGGGCTTCCAAAGGCAACTCAGGAGTGGATCTCGGTCTTTGAAGTGTCTTTAAAAATGAAACACTGGAGGATGTTCTTAAGGGCATCTAACACACTCCACTTCTCCTCACCCCCCTCCAAAACATAGTTTATTCTATCATTTGGTGCCTCATATATTTTTAGATAATTTGTTGCAAATGAAATACTAATGTGTAAGGCAGATAAAGTTAACCATGAAAGATCCTTTTCCTTAAAAATAAACAGTTGGGAGCCAACCTTGTTCTCTGAAAGAAGAGCATGTTGTGTCTCTGTGCACTGCACCTCCAGGGCTGTTTGGAGCTGTAGCTGGGCAGGGAATGGAAGGTATCAGTCCAAAAGGATGTTGATTAGATGTCATAACACATTTAAAAGCCGGTTTATTTCCCTACAGGGAGATCCTCAGCCATGGGTGCTGAAGCCGTTCCACCTTTACTGCAGCTGGTTGCTGAGGAAACCAGCAAAGCGCGTTTGAATGCAATCAAAACCCTCACGCTGCTGGCTGAGCTGCCAGAGGGCCGCAGGACACTGCTGGATCACAGGGACACATTTGTGCGGTGTCTGGATGATCCCAGCGAGGCCGTGCAGAGAGCTGCCGATATCGCCATCGCCGTGATCGACTGGAAACCCCTGTGCAGCCGGGATCTTTTCTAGAGATCTATTGCCCTCTGTTGTTGTCTGGCTGTAAAAGGTACATGATTACATGAGACCTTCAACACCTCAACTCTCTTCCTCACTTACTCTGGATCAAGTTCCTCCTGAAAAGTCATTTGCCAACGGTTTCACATCTCTATTACAGGTCACAAGCAGAAAAATGAAGAAGAAATGTTAGGAAGAGTAGACTTCTCCACTAGGAATTAATGCCCAAGTTACCAAGATTTTCCTATGATACAAGACATTATGTTTTCGTCATAATATTCTCTCTTTTTTTTTTTTTTGAAACCTCAGCCTATCAAACATTAATCAATAATTAATTATGTTAGAAAGGTTCACAATTAACCCCTCCAGCAGTCTTGTATCTACTGACAAATTGATCCAAGAACAAGAATTTACATTATTTTTGCTGCAAATATTTACTGAACGTGGCAATAAGACCAAAGTCAGAAAATCTTTACTAGGGTAGCCCTTGCTAAAGCTGTGTTGGAGCCAGACCCCAATGCCTCCAACAGGAAAGGGCTCTGGCCCCTATTTGGAATTGCTTATAATGCAGAACAAAAGCACCTTGGGGTTTGAGCTGAAGGGCAGTGGAAGTGGTGGGAAGTTTCAGTAGAGTTTTATTCACTGTGAATTCAAGGCTGGTCACTACAGACACATTGCAAATTTCTGTCTGCAGTTACAAGAGTGTAATTTAAGAGGCTTCAACAGGACACCTGGGCAAAGAAATAACACAGACGAGCAGGACAGCCCTGGGCATTCTCAGCCACCAAGGAAGATGTGGCAGAGTGGCTGGAGCAGTTTCACAGCAAGTCACATTTGTTTTCACTTGGGTTTTGTTCTCACATGGGAGTTTTATGTCTAGAATTGTAGCTACAAAGAAGCTGCATCAGGTCTATAAAAGGGGTTATTTGTCAGGGCTGCTTTTCCATTCAAACCCACGGTCACACTGCAAACTGCATTACCCTTATACACACAGTATAAACTCTTCCTGTAGGAGTGATTACAGTTAAAATGTTTCTCTTCCATAACATAACCAAAGGGTGAATTTAGTCTCCTATAAAGATGTGATTTAAAAGTATTGAGTCAGTTGGATTCATTCCCTCCAGGCAGGATCTTGGAGGAACTCTGCCTTTTAAACACATTAGGCACTGGTACGTAATACATATTGGTGCCAGAGTGCATCCAACTCAATAAGAGAAGCCAGGCAGCTTTAATAACATGCTAAAGGACTAGAGCAGCACAGGGTAGGCTCAGCTGCTCTTACAGAACTGCAGGAAAATCAACAATCATCATTTTAGCCCAGGCCCAACCTTGTCACAGCCTTCCCTGATAGTTCAGGTATTCAATGAGTCCCCAAAATAATTAGCTTGTTCAGATCCAGAAATAAGACCATCCACACTGAACTGCTCTGAGTAGAAGAAATTCAGCTGACTTGGACCTTAAGTACTGCATTCCAAGTACCTGCCTGATCAGTGCTTTAAAGACAATATAAACTGTTCCCCAAAAAGCCTCTACTAAAAAGCCTCCCCAAAAAGATGGATCAGTGTTCTCATCTTACACACACAGAACAGAAACAGAACAAAGCCTCAGGTGAACTCTGAGATATGGACACTACTGGGGCCCTCCCACGTGTCAGCCTTTGTCCCAGCAATTCCTTGGCACTGTTACACCTGACAACGTGAAACCATCACACTCCAAACACCACAGGAATTCCCTCGGGCTGTACTGACCACACTCTGCCTCTGCAAAGGCCAGAATTTAAAGTCTGCATACAGAACAGCCACAAGCCACTGTTAGTTGGGGTTTTCTACTTACAAAGCTGCATTATTGACAAAAAAGGTTGTAGATAAAATTATCTAAAGTCACACATACTGTGCTGAGGGCTTATTCCCTGCTTTGGGATGAGAGACAAGAGCCCCCATTTCATGGGGATTAATTAGCACCATAGGTGTGAGTAAAACAATTGGCTGGATCAAAGAAACAGCTGATGAGCATTTTCCCTGGACTGACTTAGCTCTCAGTCAGGATACTCCATAATAAAGCTGCCACTGACTTGGTCACAAAAATGCTGAAGATTTTTTTGAATCACTTCATACATATTATAAATACTTAAATTAACATCTCAGCATCTGGCACTTCACACACTAATTAAAGTCACTGTTTCAAAGGAAATGCTGTGTGTACAGCAAGTCTCTGGTTTTAGCACTGTGCCCTCCCCAGTGCTCTATGCTCCAAGGGCTTTAGCACCAAGGCAGATTTTTTACATCAATGAAAGCAATTTGATTTTTAGCTTGAAGCCAACAATTTCAGGCCCAGATATAATTAATGTGGTCCTGGGTCGATACTGGAATTAATGCAGTTACACTATACACAGATTGAGTTTTCAAACCAGTTGCCCAACAGTTCTCAGCAACACCAGAAGAAAAGACAGCTGCATCCATGGGAAACAAGATTTCCCTGGGGAGTCTTGTGTCCCACCCAGGCAGAGGTCACGTTGAATTTTTGTTAACAGTTTCCAGAAGGTTAAGAATGTTAAGGCTCTTTGTTCTTGCAACTACAGACTCATTTCCCCTGCCTCTTTCAGAAGGCCAAGGGATGGAAACCATTCTGGTCTGCTCTGGAAAATGGCAGCTTTTAATTCCATCTCTTCATGTTCCAGAGCAGGGAGTATATTTGCTTCGCACCACTATCTTTACTATTAAAAAAATATTTTAAAAAATCATACAGTGAGAGCTTTGTCTAAGGACAGAATAGTCAGGTTTGGCTAATGGCATTAAAACAGAAGGGCAGAGACAGCTACACACAAAGCTAATATGCTCAAAGCACAGAACCTATTTTTAGCAAGACAAAATTTACAATCTGACTGAATAAAAGCAATTCTAATAATTTGTTTTAGGATACTTTGCACAAAAGCTAAATTTTTAAAGTTATAGGTTCCAATATTGTAAAGAAAAAATATTGTACAGAGTGACAAAAAACTCACTTAGCTGAGCCTGAAGCTCTTCCAGGTACCTTCAGAAAAGTAGGGGAGGTGCTGATCCAGGCAGGCACAGCTTCTCTGGCCTCAACTCTGCCAGGTGAGGAGAGGGTGGGCTCAGGAGCTGGAGGGGAATTATTCTTTCTCACAGCTGCCCATGGTAGATGACAAGAAGGAACATTCATCAGGAGGCACAGAAAAGGCAGCCTATTTTATTGATAATAAGGATGATAACCTGAGGCACTGCTTATACTGTCTTGCATCAGAACAACTGGGAGAAATGGGAGTCAGTGAAGTTTTGCTCTGTGCTTTAGGGTCTCCAGCACAGGCCTGCAATACACACTCCATGAGAAAATGCCACAAATCACCAAATAAAACCAGGGATCTTCTGCATTTCTCATCTCTCTCAGCAGTGTATTGCCCACTGTTATTAAATCTGTGACTCTGGATATTCAGTGCAGCACAAGGGGAGGTCTCTGATTTCTGCTCCCTTCCCTCTGTGTGGGTTCTCTGCTCCCTAAGAGAACACTGCAGTGCAGGGCACAGACACCTGCAGCTGGCACATAAGAGCACTAAACAAATGAAAACACCCAGCAGCTTTCCTGAGAACAGCTTTGCTGTCACCCCACAGCCTGTGCCCAATCCTTTTGTGTGCAGTCTGCCCCCAGAAATGTCAGCATTAAAGTCCTCTGGCTCAACACTTCAAACCAATGAACCCAAGTGCCCTTCAAATACGACTGCCAATACATGGATTTCTTGTTTGCTTTTGTGTTGGCTTTTACTTCATACCAACACTCCTGGTTTTGCCAATTAAGGAAGGTCAGGGAGCTGAGGCCCCTGGCAATCCCAGCTGCTGCTGGGCTCCAATCCCCACAATCACCTGCACCTGAGGAGCTCAACCTTGTGCCATGGCCTAATTCACCATGGCCAGCCAGTCTGCTTAAAACCAAACCATGCTTACTGCAGGCTTGTTCCAAGCAAAGCCACAAACCTTCCCTCCCCTGGCATTTCAGTGCATGAGCTTTTTCAATAACAAAGTAGGAATAAACCCAAATTCTGACTTCTAGAAACAGCATGTTCTCATCATCATTAATACTAAATATTTGTGAGATGCTTGGATACACTTTTGTGGGTGATATAGAAAAATTAAAATATAAATGAACCCCTTTTCAGGATTTTTCCTAAGAACTGTGTAGTAATTCTGAAATGAAAGGTTTTGTTTAGTGTGTTTTCTTTACACAGCTGTGTCACAATTTGCTGACAGTGTTACTAAGTGCATTTTTTTCTAAAAATTATTTTATTAAAATAATTCAGTATATCTAACTAAAATCCACTAAAATAAGCTTTAACCCTGTATCTTGCCTGACAGGGTAAGCTGGGATGTCTCAAGATCCCCTGAAACAGAGCTGTGTTATGCTGTACATGCCCTGCAGGTACTTTGTGCTGTGAGCCAGAGATTTATTTGGAGTCTCACCACTAACCCAAAGTGTTTCAAATGTACAGTTAGACATTAGGTACAAGGGTGTGCTCACAATTCCCATCTCAAAAGCATGAGAATGCCCAGGACAGTGTAAGCTACTGCTTTTATCTCAGTGTCCCCAACAACAACTCATGGACAGAGCTCTCCTGAGAACTGAAGAAAAGTAATTTTCTCCCTTAAAATTGTGAATGCAATAGCTACCAACCTGAGTTGGCATTTAACGTTAGCTAAACATTACAATTTTATCAGCTGTTCACAATATAAGGCAACTTTTCTTTGAATCTCTACAAAATTACAGGAGTCAACAGTAGCTGTCAAACTTTATGTAAACATTTGAGCTCTTCCCTCCACAACATCCACTTTCAGACCAGAATGAAATCAGGTTGCTCAGGACATACAGTGAATATCCCTGGGAAACTGTGGGTTAGATTTTCAAAACTCTGTAGTTTTGAGGAGCAAAGTCATGCAACGATGCCTGATTAACCAGGAGGTCATGCAAAGGCTGCTCAGACTGCCAGGAAATCACTTGTGTTGTCTTTATCCAAATAGCTTTATAATTTCACTTTATTTTTGTAGCAAAGAATGACAAAGAGGGATCTGGGCAATCCTCAGTGATGTCCTCCTTGTTTGTTTTTCATCCATTACTACTACCCAGAGCCAAAACCTAGACACAAAATGAAGTTCCTCTGTCTTCCATCATATTATATAAAAATCCCATCACTTTGTGGACACCAAATACTTCAAAATATACAATTACTATAATACATACAAGTCTTCATAATTCATTAAATGCAATTAATTCCATGGTCTTTAAAATATTCAGTCACTGTGTTAAGTGTAAGGAAAAGTATATTTGCACTGGTATTTCTGAAGTATTGATTTGATCTGACCAATGCAAAGGACCCTGCAGGGATTATGCTGAATAGCAGCAGTTCTACTGAAGAGCAGCAATTCTGCTGGAATCCAGAGAATCTGGGGTTAGATCCAAATGAAGCAAAGATCCTGCCAGGAGATTAAGAAGGGTAAGTGATGAAAGCCCAGGGGCCAGAGCAGTGTGGTGACAGCCCAGGAACCAGAGCACTGTGCTGTGGCACGTGCAGGGGTTGCTGTGCCTTCCCCTTCAGCTGCACTCAGTGCCAGGCTCTGGATCATCCTGTGGCAGAACCTTGGGAATGCTCTGGGACTGCACGGTCCCACCAAAGCCTGCAACAAGGAACAGGGAATTGTGGCACTGCCTGCCTGAGCAACCAGCATCTCCTTCCTACACTTGATTCCCCAGGAAGCTGAATGAGATGAAAAGAAGATCTATTGCTTTTTGCTTTGAAGTGTTAAATCTGTCTTTTTCTGTGTCCCCAGCTGGTACCAAACTTATCAAGTGGAGACAATCAGCCTGGTTTAGCTGATATCCCACAGCTGTGACTGTTCTCCTTCTTGAACTGCTAACTCATGCTGCCATGCAGCAGGAATCCTATTTCTCAATGAAATCTTCAGAGGAAAGATTTAGAGCTTTAAAGAAAAGCAGTACAGAGCCCTCCAATGCAAAATGCAGCCCAGCATTCCAGTGCTGTGGATGTTTCACCATGGCCATGGGCTGGTTTGTGGCATAGTCCATAGACAGAGGCAGTACATTGACTTTAAGCCCACAGTAAAGAGGTGCTTGACACACCAGGGTGGGAATTGATCAGTAAGAAATAAATATATATATACACACACACATAAATATATATTTAAAATATATATAATATATATAGTGCATATACATAATGTATTGCCTGTGTATATATAATATATGTATTTTGTATAAAAAGCTTCACATTCAAGTATAGGTACATATTAAAATATCAAGAGAGGAGGACCTTTGGAAGTTAACTTTAAACAGACAATCTACTGTAAGTAAAATTCTTTTTAGGATCATCAAGACAAGTGTTCTTCAATTTCAAAATGTGATCAATTCAGAGGTTAGTGTTCCACTGACAACTGAGAAACACAACCCAACAGAAAGTGAGAAAAAGGAGGGAAAACTGATAAAGGAAAGTTACACATAGTGTCAAATACATTGACACACATAAATCCTTTCCTTATCCCATGTTTGGAGGGACAAAAGCAATATTTTAATTTGAGTTTCTAATACAGTCCCTCAATGGTTGTGGGTTTTTTGGAAACAAATTATCATAGCCAAAGGAAAATTGAATGATCAGAAGAAGGGTTGAAAATCAAAATAGTATCATCAACCCTAAAAGATAGTTCACAAAACCTGATATGAAATATGGCTCATGCAGCCTTGTTCTGAACCTAAATTATGAAATGTATCATGAGCAGAGAGAACATTGGATGGAAATTCTGAACCTCAGTTAGCCCTGGATTGGTTCAATGTCTGAATAGAAATTCTCTCTCTTGAAATCCCAGTAACCTTCATCTTTAAACTGTTGAAATTATGATCACAAAATCAGCAAGTAAATCACCCTGATGTTTTACAAATGTAGATGATGAAAATACAATGTGTATCTAATTGTGGAAATCTACAAGCCATCGTTTTTGCTTGAACAATGCAGTACAATTTCAGGACTGTGATCAGGGGGTTATGCAAAGTAGGCATGGCAAAACACAGCCACAGTCAAGAGGATGATGCCATTGATATTCACAACATTTCTCCACAGGGGCACTTCACTGGTGTCTGTCAGTTTCTTCTTCAGTGCCTCTTCTTCCTCTTTGCTCAGCTTGGGGCCTTTCTGTTGGTCCAGGCCACAGAACCAGTTGTAAGCTTTCCTGCAGCATCCTGGGTCCTCCTTGTTCTCCTCGTTAACTGGAAGGAACAACTTTCTGGTCAGGAAAGGTGAGTACAGATCATGGCACACACTTGATCTCTGGGACTGAGGACATTCCTGTCCTGATTTATGGTCATAATTCAGTGGAAACAGTTTAGTATAAAACAGTACAGGAGTCAAGTTAACACTTTGTTTTCACAGCTCACCTGGGAAAAGAGGGATTTTTCTGCTTGTTCTAATAGAGCCTTCTGCAGAGGACACTTGGGCCTTTTGCAGCCCTGAGACTTGGCCTGGTATTGGAGAAGCAGACTATGCTTCAAAGCTTAAACTCCATTTTTTCAGTACTCTCTACACTCTTAATTGAAAGACAAATGAATGAATTTGAGGATACTGATAAAAAGGAACTTGGGAGCAGAACCAGAAACCCATTAAAGAGAGCAGGTGGGTTTGCAGTCTGTTTTCATGGTGCCTTCAGTCCTGACCACAACCCACTATTTCCAGGTGAATTCCCTCCGTGTGGTGGAGTCACACACAGTTCTGCCAATGCACAGCACCTCTGACCCAGAGCATTGCCATTGCTTTAGTCCTAGAGCTGCTACCAAGAGAACACGATTTTCTCCTTTCAAATCCACTTCACTTCTGATTTCCACTGAGCTTGAGAGATTGGTAAGGGCAGCTCAGGAGCCATTTAAACTCATGGGGGCTGAGGATCTGTTGCTGGGGGGAGGGAGGCTGTCTTCAACTATCAAGCATGTTAATGTTCCTTCAGGAATGAAATAGGGATACTCAAATATATGACAGAATCTCTAGGTATTCAACAGTTACCTGATTCATCATCTCTTTCATCAGCTTTGTCCTCCTCCTCGTCTGCATCAAGATCAATCCGTTCCTCTTTGCTGTTCCGCAAGGACCAGCACAAGCGGTAAAGCTGCCATGGAACAAAAGGAGTTCAATTGATCCATGAGCTGACAACCCAGAGACCAGCCAGCCTGGCCAGCACCTGAGCTGGCTGTAAATCCCTAATGTCTAAGGCTGTCAGGAGTCACTGAAGATCTGTGACAGGTAAATGAAGACTATTTCCTTTGCTTTCTTACAAGAGCTGTTTGCTGGGGGTGGCTGAAGTGTCGAGAGGCAACACACCAAATACAAACTGGTGGTTTCATTGTGTTCCATTTCTTGAGGAGCAGGACTGCAATCATACTCACATGTACATCAGGAATGGGCTTGGTCATGAAGGAGACTGCCAGGATGACAATGGCAGAAACCCCAAAGAGGATCATTGCAAAGTACAGGTAGTGAATGCCACAGATGATGAAGGGGCAGTTGGAAGGGACCACACAGCTGCCAGTTCCGTAGGCAAACTCTGCAATCATCCTGCCGAGTCCAGCCAGCAGCCCAATGATTAGGCCCCAGAAGGCACCCTGCAGACAAGGGGGTGACAAGAAGGGATCAAAATGAGTAATTTCAGGCATGGAAATAAACTCTGAGCTCTCAAACAGTTGCTGGAGGAAACATGGATGTAGTTATGTGTTACAATGGCTTTGGCCTGTGGGTTTTAGCCCAGATGATTTCAGTGACGTTATTTACAGCTCAGTGCATGAGTACAACTGAAAGGGGCAATGAACAGCTCTGAGATGCCAGGCACACCTCAGGACACCTTGTCCAGACCAGTTCTCACAATCCCCCTGGCTCCACACACAACTCTTTTCTACTCCAGGATGGGCTTCAGCCATGGATTGCACACCCTAGGGGCTGTTCTCATGCCTTTTTACCTTTGAGGGCTTAATCCCTGACAGCTCTGGCACGATGGAAGCAGCCAGAATGTTGTATCATCCTTCCTGAAATGTGTGTCTGGTTTACCTGCTAATTGCCCTGAGAGTAATTAGTTAATTCTCAGTACTGTTGGTGGGTGGCTGGTGTACAGTACTCCAGCCCAAAGTATAACAGACACACAGGTATGTGTGGGCACAAACTGAAATATGGGAAATTCTGTTGAAACTTGTTTGTTTGTTTTACTGTAAAAGTGCTTGACCATTGGAACAGGTTGCCTAGAGACACCATGCAATCTCTACCCCTGGGAATATTCAAAACCCAACTGGACAGGATAGGTAAGAGGTGATGCTTGGTAAAGCAGCTTGGTGACCCATATCCTAAATGATGACTTTCAAATTATGTGTCCATTTAACACACTTCTTGGCAAAGTGGTAGATAACCTAAGCTTCAGAGCTGTCTATGATGTCTCTGCCAAGGTGACTGTTTATCTATCAGACTATGAAAGAACTTTTTCAAACCCATCTCTGAAACCTCAGGCCTTGGGGTGTGGAGCCACACAATCCGTGGGCTATACTGGGATTAAAGTAAACAGGCAGAAATTGCTCATAACAAAAAAAGCCCAGTTCTCCCAATTCCTAAAGGAACATGCAGCATACCTGTTTCCTAGTTTGCACTTACCTGCTCATTGACACGCTTGCAGAAGACAGCAAGCAGGAAAACAGCAGCAATTGGAGGTCCCAGGTAACTGGTAACTGACTGAATATAATCAAAGAGCTGCCCACTCTGAGCTGACTGCACCACGGGAACCCAGGCAATGCTGATGCCAATTAAAAGCAACATAAATGCCCTGTAAACACAGCCAGATATTCAATTAGCCATCTGCTTAGAAGTATCTATGATCTATCAGAAAGAAAAAACCCAGCATTTAATCAATAATTTACATGTTCATTTTGTATTTCAACTAGTGAAATCAATTGTAATGGCCAATTAGCACTGAACAAACAAAAGAAATCCGAGTCGGGTATTGTGTACGTCAAATATCCATCAGCACATGGTTAAATATGCAATCAAAGCATAGAAAATCACTTTTCTCCCGTGGTTGTTATGTCCAGAGACAAATCAATTTCAGATGAACTAGAACCAGTTCATCGATGGCTGCAGCCTGGTGCAGCACGGAGCCCAGGAAGGTAATTTAAAAGATTTCCCTTGGAGCAGCAGTGGGAAGCAGTGAGAATTAGCTTGGCAGCTTCACGCACGCTGTCCGTTCCTGCGGAGCGCGCGGGGCGGGACAGGCGCTGCGGCCGCAGGAGGCCACTGCAGCCCTGGCAGAGGGCTCCGAGCGCTGCGGGCCCGCAGCAGCAGCAGCAGCAGCCCCTGCCCGTGGACTGCTCGGGGCCCGTGCTCAGAGCAAGCTCGGCCGCACTCACCTCCCAGCCAGCATCAGCTCCTTCTCAGACGGCCGGGTCCGAATCTTGGTGTAAATGTCCATCGTGAACAAAGTACTGGCACTGTTAAAAATGGACGTCAGGGAGCTCATAAGGGAGGCCAGCATGACTGACAGCATCAGACCCCGTAGACCTGGAACACCAAGGTGGGAAGGGGATGAGCATTCCGTGGAGAGCCTCAGTACCAGCTGCTTGTCTGACCCTTTCCATCGGCCAGCTCTGAGTGTGTCTGGCACATTTATGTGCCTGACATAAAATCCTGCCTGACATTGCCTTGCTGGGCAAACAGAGCTTGGAAAAAGCTGTTTACAGCAGTGGCAGGGAAACTCTTGAGCTTTTAGCACATAGGTACTTCTTTAGTGAATACTGCCTGATGAAATGCTGGAATAAAAAAAAATAATATCAAGCAGACTTTTCCCAACAGTTATAAAAATAATTCGCATTGTTTGCAGGAGAGTGCTCACTTGCTTGTAGTATATTTGTGAACCAGGTTGCCAGAAAAACCACGTTTCTTTTACTGTCTGAAAACCAGAGGAAGCCACTTTTCCAGGTGGTGTGGTCTGGTCACAGAGCAGGGGGAAGTACTGCAGGATTTTAACAACAGTTATCAAAGGATGGGGGAGTACCAAAGCTATCAGGGAAGTGCCATGGTCTCTATAATATCATAACTTGGCTTTTTTACCTTGTGAGCCAGCACCCAGCTCCATGGGGTTGGCAGGAGGACCAGAGGAATAGGCCTCCAGCTCAGAGATCCTGGCAGAGAGCCTTTTAGAAATCATTGCCAAGCAGGTTATTTTTTACCTTCATAAAAAGGGAGCTCATTTACCATTTCAGCACCCAGTATTTGCCAGCTGAGAGCTCACACTGTCAGTGTGGAGCTATTCTGCACCTACAGCTAATACAGACAACCCCTTTGGTTAATAGTACGTAATTCCAGCAAGAATTTTGGAACTAAATATGGGTCTTGGACTCCCTCTATCACTTGTTTTTACAGTCTGGCTTCCCTAAAACAAAGAAACAACAAATAGAGACAGTGTCTTACCATTTGGCATAAGCTCCACTACCATTTTTGGGTAAGCAATGTTTGTACAGCCCACTGCGGTGCCACAGTAGCGCTGACAGATTTCAGGCACAACACAAGCCACCACATCTGAGGAGAGGATAATGAGACACTGAGACAAGGTCATATAAACAACAGATTGCTCCCAAATTAATAGAGTCTAGAATGTATCTCTGTGTTGAGCCACGGGATTGACACGTTTGATTTCATCCTTGGTTTGCTGGCAGGGAGGAAGGTGATCCTAAACCTCTTTCATTCCCTTCCTCTTTAAAAGAATACTTACAAGTGCTGCAAGTCAAAAGAAAATCAGCACTCATTTATCAGACCAGGGCTGAACAACACAAGGAGAGCAAGTAGAAAAGCAAGCAGAGGAAGACAAAGCCCACTCCCTGCAGCCTGAACCTCTCTCCTCTGCCTGCTGCCAAGCACAGCCAATCTCTTTGCTGGTCAGAGAGACAGGAGAGTGGCATTTCCCCACGCTGCCCTCGGCACTGCCCGTGGCCCAAAGCCTGCAGTCTGTGACTGATGGCCCTGTCCCTCCCATTGCCAGCAGAGTCTCTGTCCTGGACAGCATTTGCCACTCATTCATTCAGAGTGGGACTGTAACAAACAGCTGGGGAGGGACACTGGAATTTCTTTTCCCTAAAACAGACAGCAATAGCATTAGCAGAAACCTGGGTTCAGGGAAAACAGGAAGGGCTGTGACTTCTTACAGTGCAGTTGGCTGTAGGTGCCTGGACTATCTGGATGAGAAGATGACAATCTAACAGGTATTTTGGAAGGACCAGAGAGATTGGCAATGAAAGGCAGGCAGCAAGAACTTTGCTTTTCTGTATCTATATCATACCTGTGTACAAAATCCGGCTGATCATTCCAGGCATCACTATGATAAACATAGGCAAGAGTTTGAGGTACCCACACATGATACAGCCAGCCTTCACATGGGACATGTTCTTGCCAGAGAGACATCTTTGGACAATAACCTGTCAATGACACATGGCAGCTGTAACATTTCCATGATCACACCATGCCATGTTCCAGATATGAGGTGCTTCTTAACTTCTGTGATAGCAAAAGAGCCTATTGAGCTCTTTCCTCATTTCTGCTATGAGGAAAAATGAAAACTATGTGCAAATCAAAGGATATGTTTGAAATAAGTAAAGGAAAATATCACTTATCCAGTGTATGTTTGAGAGGTAAGACTTCTCTCACAAGAAGTTTTTAAAGCAGACAGATTAAAAAACCAGAAAGGAATACAATATTTAACTCATCAATAAATACAATTGGGTTTTGTTAATTTGTTGAGAAATCATGAAGATGATCTTTCTCACAATTCAGGATGCAGACAGATCATTTGTTAGAGACACATTCACATGCTGCAGGTGCAGGAGCACACTTTTCTTTACTCATGTCAGTGTGATCTCTTGGGGAAACTGGACAGTAGGTTTAAGAGAGAAGGAAGGATGATTGGGGAAGAGTCTCCAGGCTGAAAGATCAGATGTATAAAGAACATCTCCCCAAGACTATTCAAGCAAAGATGAAAGCTGCACATATAGGAAACAAACTTGTCTTACTGAAAAGGGAATGATTTCTAGACCCAATCTAACAAGGGTCATTTGTTGCATGGTTTCCTAAGTAAGCATTCACAGCACAGCCTCTCCGTGTTTTCACACATGGCCACACACAAAAGATGAGAAAGGTGGCAGACACGGGATCTGCTGGGCAGAGGTGTTCTGGGAGATTTGGAAGAACACCCATTCCATTTTCTTACATGTGGAAGTCTCTAGAAACCAGGAACTGAAAAGTCAGTGACCAGTCTAGAAATAACAGCCAGTTCTGTGGCCCAGCTTTGCATTACAGGGGCAGATCACGCTGGAGCACAGAGCTCTGTGTTTGGCCTGTGCAAGGCCCTGGGCCCCCACATTACCTGGTCTGTGCACCAGTACCACATGGCAATGATGCTCAGGCCAAAGATGAGCCCTGGCCACGGCAGGTCCCCGGTGACGGCGTCTCGGAAGATGTGGAAGGCGTCCTTGCGGGGAGTGTAGCACTGGGGATCCACCACGGTGTTCCCATAGGAGATGTTGGATGGAATTGCTTCCATGTACTTCTGCATGAAAGCCTCATACCCTCCTACTTCAGCAAAGGCTGAAAAAATAGAAAATAGAAGTAGCAATAAAGCATTTATTACTGAAATCTCAAATACAGCTTGAGAGCATGAGGAGAAAAACCTCCTCAACGTGGACATAAATATCCCTGTCATGGGATGCTGTTTATTACCTTACACATTCACTTGTGCTTAGGAGACAGAGTGACTCGGTGACTAAAGGGCTTTGGCAATATGCCTGACTTTTGGCAACATGCCAATTTGATAAATAGATATAGGAGCTGAAACTTCCTGGTTAAGGTAACAGTTTCGCACTGCAGGATTCATTCCCATAGCCACTGCAGGATTTGTGGCTGAACGTTCCAATTTAATTAATCTGATTTACTTACCAAATCCCATGAGAATAAAGGATCCCACTACCATGATGAACGTTTGTAAGGTGTCTGTGTAAATCACAGCTGCAAGGCCACCTGATGGCAGAGAAAAGTCATGACAAATAAGTTAGCCCTGGGCAGATGTCTCCGTGGAAATTATTTTTTTCCCCTTTTCTCACCGCCTCTGTCTTTCAAAGACCACTGTAAATAACCCCCCTTTCAGGTTTTAATTTCTCCCTTTTTCTCCACTTTCCCTCTTCTCTTTCTTCTGGCTCCCCCAACATCTTTGATTTATTAGACTGCTCTGCAAACTCACCTGTGATAGTGTAAAGAGCAGTAATAGAAAGCAGGATAATTATGGCCACATAAAGATTCAGCCCTATGGCCAGCTGGATAAATACAGCTCCAGAGAATATGTCAGCCTAGAAGAGAATAAATGACAGGTTCAGCAGTGTTTAGTTTTGTGATGACGTGTTACACTTCCATGATGACAATGCTGAAATACACAACTCTGCCCCTTGTAGAACTGCACACACAAATCAAAAAGAAAACAGAATCCATTTTTGTGCACCTGCCAGTGTTCCCTCAGAACTGTGGAGTTCTTAGTACCAGAGGTGTAACACTTCTCAGAGTATTTCCAGGCCTTTTTCAACAGGGTTGTTTTCTCTAGACAGTCACCTCACTGCTCAGTGCTTAGACACTGAGAGATTGAAAACAAACTGCTTAAAACTGAGTGTGAGTTCCACTTGCTGCTGTGTGCAGGGCTAGACTGTGACCCCTCCAAGACACAGCACAGTTCTCTTCCTTCAGTGCCACCCCACAAGTCTCTTTCCCTTTACTGCTCACATGTGGTGTAGCTTGTCTTGCTGGTTTGGGACAAACAGTGCATTTGCATTAAAGTCAAACATCTTATATTGTTTCTATTTTAAAGTTCCTGTCAGAAGAATTGCCAGCAGTTGGCTGAGAGAGGAGACCTTTAGCTCTTGCATAAGGAAGGAATTGTTCAGGTTTCAGAGTAACACTGGGATGTTAATCCCATTAAATCAGTTCCTGATTTAGAGATAATTGGCATCAATGTTATTTATACAAGTTTACAATCAAAATAATCTGCCCCAGTGCACTCACGATGCATTACTGTAAATGATGTTTCATTAGAGGTTGCTCCTGAGCATGCAGCTCACGGGCTCCTGTGCAGCTCCTTCCTTTGTACCCGCACTGCCCGTCCCAGGGCTCTGCACAGGGACTCCCATCCTCAGCTACCAGCAAGTCCCCGTGGGGCTCCCAAGCTGAAGCACAGACACAGAACTCTGCCCGAGCCCCGGGCTAAAGCCCCCCACAGCAGCCGGGGAGAGCCGGGCACACACCCCAGCAGGGAGTGATGCAGCCTGGGCGGTGCCAGAGAGAAAAACCATCTTCACTGCAGAGACCGAAACTGAGGCTGCGGGGCAGGACCTCGCCCTGCCTCCTGCTGAAGAACGAGGAAGAGGCCGGACCTCTGCGGCCCCACAGCAGCTTCTGTGGAGCAGAGTGGTCACAACAGAGGGTCCCACTCCCAAAGCTCTGCCTCTGGAGCAGATTTCTTACAGGATTTAGAACTGGGAACCAGGACCTTTAGCTCTTACCCCAGTGGCTGTCACACTATTTCCTTTGCCCCATCTCTCTATGGTACTGTTTTTCCTGTCTTTTCACACCACGAATCAGTCCATATCCCAGACCTTTCTTTTATTGTTCTTGGCTTTAGTTTAGCCTATGTATCATTAAATATTAATGGTCCTAAAACGATTCCCAGGAAGAAATGGATAGTTAATTATTGAGCATTCTGAGCAATGTATCAGCTTCTTCAAATTGCTGAGTTATCTTCCAGCTTCACTGCTCCCCCTTCCCAGTGAGATTATTTCCTTGTTTCTCCATTTATACTCTTTTATAGACACTACTTACTCTTTATCTAATCTCTTATTAGACTCACTTTTTCCTTTACATTACAGGCTATCTCTGCAAAGGCAGGGATCCCAAATAAGCAGCTGGCCAGACCTGTGCCAGCTGAGTGTATCCTGTGGGCATCAGGGCAGGGGCACCTACTCTTTAACCCCTGCACTGTGAGCTTCTAGGACAAGGTTATCCTTCTCTTTCTCTTGCCCCTGGCAAGTCTATGCCCATAGATTTCCTACTGAAATTATGCACAATGAACAGAAAGAACATGCTGTAACAGATTTAGAAGTTCCAGTTCACAATTTCTGATTTCTTCAAAAACATTCAGACCTTAATTTCCTTTTGTCTTGTCATAACTTAGTCTATTACTATCCATCAAGACTTTATTTTTACCAGACCATTTCCTTTGGCCTAATGACCAATATCATCAACACTCATGGCTAAAAAGCCTCTGCAAGCTGCCATGGGCATACTCACAATGTGCTTGCACACTTAGGGAGCAGGTACAGGTGAGGCCCCTGTATGACAGAAATCCTTTGGGCTCAGAGATCCTGAGTGTGTCCTGATCCCAAGGATGAGCTCCTTGCAGCATGTCCTTGTCTGTCAAGTGGCAGATCAGCCATAAAGCAGTCAGAAATCCACAAAACCCACAGAAAATTTGCAGGGAAAGAGAAATTAAGGAGATTGTAGAGGTGCCCAAAGGGAATCTGATCCTCACATAGTGGTGCCACTGTGCCAGAAAGAGCACAGCAGCAGTCACACAACCTGATGTGTGATACTGTTCACTAGAAAGCAATGTTGTAATTATATTATTAAGTACACTACATAATATTTCAACACATCAATGAAGAAGCACATGAAATAACTACCCCAGAAGCAAGAGATGCCACTCTTCTGCAGGGATAAGGGGCAGTGAGAATCACTGCCACTCACACTGGTGGGTGTGACCTCCCTCTCAGGGCAGGGCTGAAACCCATCCTTCTCTATCAAATCTCAAAAAGCCCCAGAGATCACACGGGAGTGTTTGCCAAGGCAGCACTGAGGGAAGTAAAGTACAATGGATTGTCAACACGTGGATGTGTTTGGATATCCAACGTGTCTGTGGGAAGGGAGGCCTCCCTGGGCTCCCTCCCCAGAGCACAGTTCCCTTCAGCCCAGCAGGGAACAGCCCTTCCCTCCCTGCTCTGGCCACCATTTGGACAAGGTGTTGCACAGCATGGCATAGCAAAACCTACTCTGAGATGTTCTGACAGCACCTGAAACTCCCAAGGACTGGCTGCTCTGCCTAATCTGAATCAGATAAAGCAAGGAAATCAGTCCTGGGCAGATCCTGCCCATGCAAATGCAGAGACCTGTTTGTACACCACAGGAATCTCACTTGTACAGGCATAGACACTGCCACAGCTGCTTGGGCCAGGTGGGGGAAACAAAAGAAATGCTTGGAGGAAATTGAACACCATGTTTTTCTCCTGCATGGCACCGAGACCCAGCTCCATGGCACTTCCCCACAAACACCTGGAATAAATGGGAAGCTGGGATGGGCCAGTGATAGAGTGGGGCCCATGTAGCCAGCTGCTGTATGGGTCCCTTGCCTATGGAGAGGGTGTTTGATCCTCATGACCACACTGGAAGCTTAAATGCAGAACCTGTCTTTCCTGGAAACAGGACACTCCAACTGAAATGGTGTAAAATCCCACAATCAGACCCTTACACACAACACAGGCTGGCAATCAAAGCTAGACAGTAAATTCAGAGCCTACATAGCACCTTGATAGGTGTTGCTGAAAAGGACTGTGAGTCACTGGCTAGGGGAGTTTCTCTGCAGCTGGAACATCCAGAACCCTGTGTGCTACCCAGGAGCTCTGATTATCACAGCTGAGCACAACTACAGCAAACTAATCCTTTTGAAATACACAGAAATCCAGCTCTGAGGCCAGCTCACACTACCAACCTGTTTAATTTATAACCTTTCTAAGGATCAGTTATCATGATGTGAGAATGAGAGCAAAAGGCCAATCTTTTAGCTTAAATTGCACTATTATCACTCAGCTCCCATTCAGAGGGCAAAGAGCAATCTGCCATGACAACTTCTTCAAAACAACAGACCGAGGTACACCTGAACTGTGGACTTCTGTAGAAGCTTGGTACTTTCAAGATATATGGAAAATACCATCTCCCTTTACTACTCCACAGAAACACATTCATTTACTTAAGAAACATTAACTTCATAGCACCTTAAAGTTTACACCAATCATTTAAAGAATCTCTCCTCTTCCCTCCTTTCACCTCAGCTGTTACAATTTCTCTCATTTCTTTTTCTCCACTCTTCCATTTTCTAATTCCTGTTATTCATTTTTTATCCATGTCCCCCTTGCTCTTTTCCCTCATCTATATTACTGATGGCATGTTCACCAGAGGATATTAAGACAGATAAATACAAAATCCAGGGACAAAAATTCCTGCCTCAGGTTTCACAGATTCCTAAGATAACAGACCATAATACAATACAAGTTTCCCTCCACTTTGATGTTTTCTAGAATAGAGAAAAAGTAAAAGTAAACCATAAAACTTTAAAAAGAAGATAAAGCCCAACAAGCATAAAGAGACACTGCCAGGAAGAAAAAACCTTGGATTGCAGCACAGATCTGGATACAGAGTTTCACTGGACAGAATAAAGAAAACACAAAATCATACTTTTACAGTTGTTAATTCAACCAAGAGCTCCAAACTTAAAATGGTTGGCCAGTTGTGAGAGGAATATTGTAAAAGGGCATTTCTTTTCTTTAGATCAGTGTAGAATTGAAGAAATGCTGTAGAAGTTTCACTTACTGAGATCTTTGTGAAAATATACAGGATCAGGGAAAGGACTGACAGGTAGACCTGGATCCGTTTCCCACCAAAACGCTTCTTCAGATACTCTGGCATTGTCACCACCTGTGGGGGTGGAGAAGGTTTCAGGTAATGGGGAACAGGTACAAATCAAATTAGAGGAAGACTTTTGGTATCAGATACTGTGAGAGTGGAGCACAAAATTAGGGGAGCTGCAAGTGCAGCTTCAAGGAAGAGCAGCTCCAGGAATCAAAGGAGAACAAGGAGAGAGCACCAAGTCCTTCTCAGCTCAGGTCTTAGAACAGAGAATCCTCATTTTTCAAGTACACTGATACAACAGATGCTGTCCTGGCACACTCAGATCTCGTGCCATTCATAATGACTTTGCAATATTCCAGCCCTGACCTGCAAACATGAGCAGCAAAGACAATGTAATGCAGTGGTTTGACTTACCCCAGCTTTGACGTAGATGGGTACAAAGAGCCATCCTAGAATCACCACAAATATCAGAGCCTGCAGCCAAGACAAGATCAGTACAGTTACATCCTCTCTCTAGACACTGCTACAAAGGCCATTTATCAGACCCAACAGCAGCTAGAGACCAGTGAAACCACAAAACCCTGGGTACTGCAGGGGTGTGAGGGGAGGAGGTTCTGCTCTGTCCTTTGTTTTACAGTTGAAAACTTGGGGATGAAATCTTGGCTAAAAACTTTGTCAGGTATAATGCAGCCTGGGTTTCATGCTAGCAGTCCCAAAGAAGCACACATGATTATGTATTTTCTACAAAACCAGCTGATTTCTCCTCACAGGATTGCCCTCTAATATTGAATCACAACTCCACCAGTGGCACCAGGCTATTCCAGCTCTTTTTAGAGCAAGCCCAGGATGGTTGAATGTTTTACACAATCTCATAGACTGTACAGGATGCACCACATGTAATTTGTAAAATATTTTCTATTTTCATATTGCAATTTAATAATATGTTTTGTGTATCCATGTGTAGTCTGTGAACAACTGATCTTACTATATAGAACTGGCACAGTTTTCTGACTTAAATAGCTGGAATGCTGTCCAACATTGAGTTGTACATACTCAAATCAACAAATATAAAACAAATTCCTGCCCTAAGAGCTGCACTCTCTATTTATTTTGTCCACAGGGCTTAGAGGGCTTTTAAACTGTATCTTTTAAGTTGTGCCCTTAGGTCAAAACTCTAAGATGGACAAGAAATTGTGGGCCAGCTTCTGCTGTCATTCTGATACAGGATAGAAATAATTTCAATGGAACAGAGATACACAAGGATCACAGTCAAATTTGGTATTGCTTTCATTACTTCCATTGCATCTGTGAACTGTCTCAGTGTAAGTCTCAAACACCCACAGACATCACTGCCTCTTGCCAACCAACCATTGTACACTGTGTATTGAGAGTGCTCCAGCAGGCATCTCCCAGGAGATAAAGTGTTAGAGATGTTTGAAGAAGGATATGGGCCCTAGAGATTTGTGTTCTGTTTTGGTTTGCTTTGTTCTGCTGGAAAAAGAAAGAATCAGGTCTGTCACAGGCCTGATATAATCAAAAAGAGGGAGCTGACAGATAAACTGCACATCTTACACAGTTCATTTTAGGCTTTGTCCTTCTCCTTAAACATTGGTATCATACCAGTAGGTGATTATTTGCAGCAACCATTTCCTTGCTAAGGAACACAAGCCAAATCCCTCAAGGTGGGAGGATTCTGTCACTGCTCAGAAGTGAGGGAAGTGTCGACCTGTGGAGGCTCATTAAACCTTTTGTGCCGTGGCCTAATCCCTTCCGGGAGGGGGAATTGGGCACAACAAGGGCATTGTCAGCCACACCCACGGGGCCTGAGCACACACGGAAATGGGCTGCAGTCCCTCATGGGAACCTGTGCTGCTGCAGTTTATGCTGATCCTGGCACTGCAGGAAGCTCATTGAAAATCAGCTTGGATATCCCTACCCTGTACTGAAACCATAAGCAAAACACAACATAATTACAGGAAGGAAAAGGTAAAAGGAAAAGATTTTTGGAATGCAGGTGCTTGTGAAGGATGTTCAAAATTCCCTACAGCCTGTGAAGAAATCAAAGCCTCTTCAATAATTTCTACATAGCAAAATGCTGCAAAAATTACCATGGATTACAAACCCGATAAATTCTTCCCAGCATCTTGCAGTCTGAAAATGTTCTTCATAAATACTTTAAAAGTAATAAAAATATATGCATTGAGAAGAGAATCCACCAACTTAACTTGGTTCAAATGCTCTCTAGGAAGCCTCAACCAAGAAGTGTCATCTTTTTCCAGTGGCTTGGACAGGTTAAATAGTAGATTACATTGGCTCTCATGAGTGCGTGCAGAAAACAAGTGCTGCCAAGCACAAACTTTGACAGGCCTAGATTATTAGGCAATGTCATTTTGATGAAGCTCTGCAGATAATGCACAAGTACTTTCACTGCCACATGTGCCACTTACATTCCATTCATATCCTCCGATGGCAATTCCTCCAGCTGCTGCTGTTCCTGCAATTCCCACAAAGTGCCCACTGCCAATGTTGCTGGCAAACAGAGAAGCACCAATCTGCAAAGAGAAAAAAACCAAAAATTGACTCTTATGTTCATGGTAATTTTTTTTAAATCACCTTCATTTGGCACATCGAGCTCATGCCTATTTTTGGTGGTGGTGATGATGAGAATCACTGACAACCAAATTCCTTGATAACTTTTCAGGACTCCCACTTAATGTTCCCACTGAAACCAGAGCCTCCAGCAGCACATCTACAACAGTGAGGGAGAATAAAATATCTTCCAGTTGAGTCAAAAAATATATTACACCAATATAGATTTAAAAATACTTGCAAACTTGCCAAACTGACATGGGGATGATATCCAGACAATCAGGGAAGAAGACTGTGATCTTCCTTGTTCAAGGAGGAAATGACAAGGGCATCCCCACTTGTCAAACCTGTGCTCCCTGTTCCATATGGCACAGCCTGTGCATCCAAACATGTCATTGCTGAGAGCTGGACTTGGTTCACTTTTAGCCAAAAAGTATTTGATTACTGAATTAAATTCTGAAAGCTGCATGGCAGAAATATCTGCTGAGAAAGCACTTCTGGGAGCTACAAACAATAGTTAATCAAGGAGTTTTACTTCAGAAGTGCTGGATCTTTAAGACCCCCAAATATTGCACTGATCATACAAACAGAACAGTAGGGGGAACATGGGAATTGATGAACAGGGAGAGATTGAAAAATGAAAGGTTCCTGTTGGTTTAACAGACAGGCAGGCACCATTCACAAAGGTCTAATTCTTAATCAAGAATCTTAGACAATAGAAAAAATGGAAAGGAATGAGCTTCATTTCCTTAAAATGAACACATTAAAGGCAGCAGAAATACCCAGTGATAATTTACTGGGTCAGGTACTGAAGGATGCCAGGTGAGAAGTCGAGCATGAAAAAGAGTTTGGATTGGATTGAGTATTGTGGGCAGAGGACCAGGAAACTGGAGTAGTTCTGAGATGAAAGAAACTGAAGTGAATTTTTATTTATTATTTTATATTTTTCTCTTATGGCCTCTGAAAGCTAAAAAAGTACCAAAAAAAAAAGGGGGGGAAAAGCCCAGGGTTAAAAAGAAAACCACAGAGCAGGCAAGGGAACTTCTGCTGGCCTCTTCTAATGCTCTCATTTGAATCATGGAATATCCTGAGTTGGAAGGGACCCACAAGGATCTTTGACTCCAACTGGTTTGAATAGCAGCAAATATTCAATCAGCTTTTCTGGGAGCACAGGGATGACCTTCTTCTGAGTTTTGGGAGGATGAAGGATTTCATCATAGAAATCGACCTCTGCAGAGCAGATTTATTATAGAGCTATGCCACAGCCAGAAATAGCAACCACACTCTTCAACCCACAGTCCTGATCTCTAATAAGAAAATTTTTATTTGCAATATACAAATAAAATTCAGAGGGTTCCACTCTTTCTTTTTCAGGCTTACTTTTTCTCTTTCCTCAGTCTGATCTCCTGATTTCTTCAAGTCTTTTTGCAGGCAAACTGTGCTTTTGCTGTGACAGGAAATTTATGTTTCCAAGTTCACTCGGTTCTGAATTTGGGGGTTTTTTTACACATTTCTAAAAGTCAGTTGTGCCCTACAGAACTGTACCCAGTTTGTCATATGACATATTTCTACAGGAATGATAAGTTTTGCAGCAAACATTGGCAAACAAAAGACCTTTGTTTCTTTTAACCTCTTCGTGATAGCAACAGTTTTCCAGAAATGATAGTGAATAAAAAAGTACCACTTACACCAAGCATAAGCAATGTTGCCCAATGCTTTCCTTGGAGATAAATAATTAAACTTAAATCTCGGTTACTAGAGATGCAATCACCAGAAAATATTAACCATATTAATCCCTGATTTTATTTAATGTGTTCCCTCTCCTCTTTCAAAGGCTTAAAGGCAAATCCAAGTAACAAAAGCAGCTAAGGAAGAATTTTGAGAACTGACAGGCACAAGCTTTGGCTCGGTGCCTGACACCCCAGGACACACTGCAGGCAATGCTGCTGATGCTGTGTTCCCAAATTCAGCTAAAATACCATTGTATTGAAAGAAAAATACAAAACCAAACCAAACCAATGCAAAACTACCAACACATTCAGGACCAGCACAAGGGCAAAACAACATGAATTCAGAGCCCATATTCACATCCCTTTTTTTTTTTTTCTCTGAATTAGGGAACCTCCAGTGCAGCAGAACTCTAAGACCAACATATACTAATAATGGATGCAATTTTAAAAATGAGTTTCCGTTATGTATACCTGGGAAGGGAGAACATGGCTTCACAGCCAGGAAAATGCAGATTACCCTTAAAACTGCAGCATGGTTGCAGCAAGAGGAGTGCTGACCAAATACCCTCACACCCCATTGGCTGCTGATGCCAGAGGGGAAAGAGAAATTTTCCATCTGCCATATTTTAAGGATGAGGAAAGAAGGCAGATGGGCTCTGGGCCCGAGCTGTCTTGCTGAAGAATTTATTGCTGTGAGATTTTTGTGCTGGAAAGGCTGATTACAGGAATTCTTGATTTGCCATTGGTAGATGGTGCTGAACATCTTAAAAACTCTGGGTTGAAACTGGGAATGGCAGAGGGAAACAATCTTCTAAAAGTGTTAGTCACTGTTCTCAGTGAGTGTGTGAATGAATTGATTGTAAAGACAGATCTAGGAGGAAAGGTGAAGAAGAAAGTTGGTTGAAAGGGACAAAAGCTGCTAAGAGGGAAAGAGAACGAAAAACCTGAACTAACCTGAGGCAAACGTGGAACATTAACTCTTCTGAAATATTTTAAGAGGTCAGGTCTTAACAAGAGCACTCTGTTCAGCAGAAGTACCACCACCCTGAAACAGATGACGATCACTGTGTTTTTTCCTGTTACTCATTAACTGTTTCACCTTGCTCTTCTCATCAAGTGGAGGATGCACTGACCATCCTGGCCCTGGCCATTCCCAGCTGGATGGATGCACTCTGCAGGCCACGAACAGTGACAGTGCACAAAGCACAGCCTGGGGCTCCTCTCCCTGCCAGGACCTGCCAGCACATCCCCCTGCCCTGTGCAGGACCCTCCTGTTGGAAGGCTCAGTACCAACCTCTTTTCCCAAAGGATCCTCAGCCTCATTCCAGAGAACAGCAGGGGCTCCTCTCACACCACGGTGCCCTGAGGTCCTGCAGAAGCTGCTTCTCAAATCCCTCTTCCCTGACACATTTCTCATTCCCTGGATTGAGAACTGCTCCTTCAGGCTGTTCATGCTTTTCTTTAACTCACTGCTCTTCCCTGCAAAATGTGACTTTACCCTGATGCAAAGGCATCATTTTTCCTACCTGAGATTTTGGGATCACCCTTAGCCACTTTGGAAAATTCAGTACAATGCAATATTACTGCCACATTTCCACAGCTCTGACACCCAAAGAAGGAAGTGGTGGGTTTTATTATTCTTCCCTGATTAATCTGAAAATTCTGTGAACTGCATTATTACCCAACTAAACCACATCTATACAATATCCAATGTACTAAGCAGGAGGGGTGGATGTACAATACTCATTAAAAGTGTCTGTGCTCCAATAAGCCTGATGGCTGCAGGAACAGCTCAGGTCAGGAGGACCTGATACCTCCTCACTTTGTACTCTGAGACAGAAACAACATCTCCCAGCCAGCTGGAATTTCTCATGGGTTCTGTAGAAATCCATTTCACTGAACTTTTACTTTTCTATCAGAGCTTTGCCTGGATTACTTTATTATCATTTTTACCCTGAAAACTATTGATTTAGCTTTTTTTTAATTATTATTATTTTGCATGGAACTTGACAAAATAAGGTAATTTCTCATTCCACTTTACCTAAGAAAAAGAAATGCAAATCTTATTTACAGCAGAATTGTTGTTCCTGGTTCCTCATAGCAGCACCAGATTCAGCAAGTGGGGAAAATCCTGGGACTATGTAAAACTTAACTGGCTGCAAAGATCAGAGAAATCATGCCAGTGGTCAGTTCTGATGGCCACAAAGACAATCTGTGCACAGCTGAAGCAAAAACCTATTGGGTTTTTTCCCCTAATTCTTATCTGTCACACAAAGATCTAAATGTACATGACCACAAACAAGCTGAGTTACATTTCTGTTTGGAGTGCCCTTGACCCTGCAGCTTCCTGCCTCCTGTTCAGTAAATCTTTCTGACAGAGCTGGCCTTCAGATGCCCAGCAGATACTCTTTGTCCTATTGCCATTCCTGCCTCAGGAGCTGAGGTGTAGAAGGTAACCCATAATTTTGTGCAGACAGCTCTGTCTGCAAAACTACAGAACCTGAAGAAGAAAATTCAAAGGCAGGAAAGCTTCAAAAGTTTGTGTTTTTTAAATTATGCATGAAAGGCTGTTAATCCTGTGAGAGTGGCTGCTACCAAAGCTGACTTGAGCAGGAGCAGCTCCTGCATTTCCTACAATGGCAGTAAGTATTTGGCTGAACCCATCTCCTTCATCTGGCAAAGGAAGCTGAAGTTGGCAAGGCCCATTGCTACAGAGCTGCCCCTTGCCTTGAGCTTCTCTGTGTCTTTTTGGAAAAAGCAGAGCTGATTGTGAGGATTTAAAGAGCCATATGAGTCTTTCTTGAAGATATTTCCCTTAAAGCCCAGAGACCAAAAGCAGTTTCTTGAGGATTCTTCTCTCAGTTTCTGTAAAAACACTGTGGAAAGGGCACAGCATTCCATTAACCAACTACAGATTTCAGTTTCTGGTAATCTGTGAGAAAGTTCTTATATACCTTTATCCCTAATTAACCACTTGAACTACTGAGATGGCTCAGCCACTGCACAAGGGCAGAGATTCCAGTGAATTAACAAGGAGGTGACCTCTCAACTCAGCTAGAAAATTATCTCTGGCCTTGGTTCTGCAAAATGCTGAACAACTTTCTTGGATTCTGCTGGAGCAGAACAATCAGAGCCAAAGCAGGACAGATTTGGCCCAGGACGTGTCTTGGTCCTACTTTACACATTGAGAAATCAAATCACAATCACAGTTTGCCAGTGGCTGACAAACACTCAAAATCCATGGTAAAAGTAGGAATAACCTCTAGCCCTTCATTACCAGGGTCTCCTCCAGTCTACCAAACCACAGCTATTATATGGTTTAAGTGAACAGAATCCCTTTCCCAGCTTGTCAGTAAGAGATCTTAATACACTGCTAATGAGCCTCTTTCCCTGTGGGGTCAGAAAAGCCACTTGTGGTGCCCTGCAGAGCACAGAACACAGACAACCACTGAAAAATACAATTAGTTTAGGGGAATTAAGTTTATAACAAATTCGTGGAAGGATTTTTTTTCTTCATTTTGTTCTGTTCCAGAAAGCAATTACATGACAAGGGTCATTATCCTGAAATGGCAGGGGAGAAATCTGACAAACAAGAGTCCACTTGCAAAACAACTGCCCCCACCCTGACTGTGGGAATGCACTGGTGCTACCCAGAACTATTCCAGGTTAGCCCTGACTTGGCAAAAAGTAAAACATCACACACAGCTTTAGCTGGTGCAGAACTGAGATCACATCTCTGACTTTCTATACTTTCATTGGTTTCCTCATCATTGCAGCCCAGTTTGCTGTGGGTGATGGACATCCCATCTACTGCTAAGCTGTGGGAATGGGTGTTTTGGAATCTCTTTTTATCCAAGGCAAACTTTCCAGGGTGATGCTGCTGACACGGTATTTAGTTTGTGGTTTTGGAGTGCTTGCTCTTTGTTTATTTTGAGTGATATGAGGAAGAATAGCAAGAAGGGTTTGTTTTTATGGCATGGGAAGACACTCCTGGCATTCCAAAGGGAAGGACTGAAGAGGAGATCTAGGACTCCAGTGAGGACTAGCACTTTGTCCAGGCTGAGCTCACAGAGTTTGGGAAGGAGAGAGGGGATCCTGGCAGGACCTGCAGGGTGATCCCTGCTGGCTTCCCACTGGGGGAAGGGAGCTTGCTGAGCCTGTTGGGTTTGTGTTGGCACAGGACTCTGTGGCACATCCTCTCCCCCAAGACCCAGGGGAATCATTAGGAGTTCTCAGAGCTTTTCTGTGGTGAGTCTTTGCTGCCTTGCTGCCTCCATCTCCATTTACATCTGCACAAAAGGTATTCCTATTCCCCCTGACAGGCAGACAGAATTGCACAAGGTTAAAATCAGCTCACTGATTAAAGTGACAGTTAAGCAAAGTAATCTGCTAGGTTTGGGGTTTTTTCTTCTCCCAGAATTATGGGTTTTATCTTAAAATAACTTGAAAATTTTCTTTTTCCTCAATCTTCCAATGGAACCTGAATTTTCTTGGATCTATGACATCAGACAAGGAAACCTTTTACTGTCATTGGCTTTTAATCATTTCATGTCCTTAAAGAGGCTGCCCCAATGCCTTCTAAAGGCAGACAGCAGCTCTCTGAAGCACAAGACTGAAAGGTGTGCAGGTATTTCTGCAGCCTACTTCAAGAAAATTCCTAAATCTTTAGGGAACCAATATTTGCTGTCACTCTTCTTGTCCTGTAACTGTATCAATGTGTGCAGAGTCTTGACTCCCAAACCTAATGAAGTGCAAAAACATTTTCTGAGACTGAATGCAAGATCAGGAATGCTGAGGAATTCCATACAAACAAATGGAATAATGTAAAACACAAGTAATACAGAAAATGCAGGTTTGTCTAAGTTTTCTGCTTTTCATATTGAACAGACTGTATGATCAGGAAGAAAGAGATAGTTGTTTCTAATTATAATTTCTGCCAAAGGCCTGATGGAATGGATGGCTAAGAATACTTTGTAGCTATGACTCCTTTTCTCTACCTTGGAAGATATGAGAGAATGTAAGCCACAGCTAATCTTTAAATACATTTAAAATATATTTTACCAATAACATATCAGAACATCTCCAGAATTTTTCTCCTTGTACAAGACCAGGACTTGTTACCAAAAGTAGAAACAATAGAGCAATAAAGAGGAAAATTTCAGAAAAATAAATTCCTGTGTGTGATAACCTCAAAATGAACCAGCTTCTTTGAGTGCAATGAAAAGAATGGAGTCCAAAAATTGAAAAGTTTTAGTGGGATGAAAGGCAAAGCACTGGATTTGTCTGTACTGACATCACCAATGTATTTATGTCCAAACAAGTTGGTCACATAATCAAGACAGCCCAGAGCTGAACACAAACAACTTCCCCCAATACATTTCGCTGCCCATGCAGTGGCTTTGTGCAGTTTGCCCTGTGCCACCACAGCTGGACAAAGAGTTGGATTTGCATCCACACAACAAAACAATCACAGAGATCTTGGTATGTAAGCACTGGACAGTGCCAGGGCTGCAGATGCACATCCTGTGGTTTATACACACACAGCACTCACCGGCCACCAAACCATGCTCCTTCCAGCCAGGAAAAACCCACCCACTGTGCCTCTGTTGGTGGAGTACATAGCCTGGAACAAAGGGAAAAAGAAAATTTTAATCTCATTTCAAGTGTACTAGGCAAGCTATACACAGGCTGAGAACAAACAGGGATAATAAAATACACAGGCAGGGGAAGGTGAAAGAAACAGAGTGGCTAAAATGAAGATTTTCTTATGATGAAGGAAATAATACAGTGGAGCAATGATTTTTTTTATTTAGGTATACATTAGCCACTCAAGCTTCATTGCTTCACCTTTCATTATAGTGTGAAACACTAAAATAAAATTAAATTTAACCAAGAGAAATTATCACTCAAGTAAAAGCCTTTGATTTCAGGCATCAAGACAGATTATAAGGTGCAAGTTTATTAACAGAAATTATGCAGCTTTTTTACTCAATACCATCCTGCCCCTACAGGTATCTGTTTTCTTGTGATATCAGCATTGTGCCTGATTTCCTCTGAAGTTCAAAAGAAGAAGCCAGCTAAAATTTCCTTTTCACAAACTCATGTTGTCTTTGTCAAGAGGTGGACTTTAGAGGGAAGCTTCCTCCAATTTTTGTCAGTGACCCTGAGCCATTATTCACTGGGTTCCCATTGTCTTCTCTGATGGACTTTGAACAGGTAAATAAAGAAAGAAGACCTGGGAAAATTAGCCATATATTTTCTTCTGATGCAGAAGAAAGGAAGTAAATATGCTGGATTTACATTTAACTACACACAGCAACTGAGTAAGTATTTGTCCAATAACACCGTCATCGTGGCTGGAGAGAAACAGTTCCAGGAATTAACTCAGCACACAATGGCCTGAGAGGCCAGAGATCAGTCCTTAATTCTCAGAGATCTTTAACATAAAGTTCAACTGCAGCAACAGCCAAACTTTCATGGCAGACCCCTCCTGCCAGAAAACAAGGTGTTCTGGTGGGCTTCAGATTTTTGGCTATATTTTGGCCTCTACTCCGATGCTAAAGAGGCAAAGAAAAGGTTGTGTCCACTTTGTGCAAACCCTAAATTTTTGGTGCCCTTCAAAATATTCCCAGGCTGTTAGAAAGGGAAGTTTGTTCTGCAGCTGACTTTTCGGCACTGTGAAATGTTCCAGGGATGCTCCCGGAAAGCAGAGCATTCCTGAGGGGCAATCCCTCCTCTCTGCTTGTTAAGGGTCAGGTGTTCAGGTGACCAGGAGGGCTTGCCCCAGGGAAACCCGAATTCAGTGACATTCCCCTGTTCACACCATCGGCCCATTCTCTCAAACCCTTCAGCTCTGAGATCCCAGCGCTGGGCTGGGAGCTGCCTTTCTTCCCTGGCTCGCGGTGCTCTGTTTCCCTGGGCTCCGGCCGAGGGCAGGAGGCACCGCGGGCTGAGCCCGGAGCACAGAGGCGCTGCCGGCACCTGCGGCCCCGGAGCTGCTCCTGCCCCGCGGTTACAGAGGCTCTGTCCCCTGGAGCCAAGGAACAGCCCCGGCAACGCTGCCCTCCAACGGCACCCACAGCCTCGGCCGAGGCGGCTCTGCCGTCCCGGCCCTGTCACTGTCCCTGTCACCGTCCCTGTCACTGTCCCTGTCACCGTCCCTGTCACCGTCCCTGTCCCAGCGGCGGCGCGGTCACATCGCCAGCCCCCACCCCGGCGCACACGGGGCGNCCCAGTGCTCCGTGGCCAAATCCCACCTCTCAGGTCCAGCCTGATTCTAAGAGGGGCCCTGGCTGATTTTCACTGATCACATCTCTCAGCTCTGTCCCACACAAAGCTCATCACTCCACCTTTCCCACTGGATCCATCCATCCACCCAAAGGGATCCCTCCCCTGCTCACCATCCCCTCCACCGTAAATAAGTGCCCACATTTTGCCCACCATGCACTCGTTAACTATCTCAATAAAGCATCAAAATCTTTATCTAATTACACATTCTCACTTACTAAGCTATTTTGCCAAGACTCCATAATCTACCTGCTCATTAAGTAAAACAAAATAAAATCCCAACATACCCATAGTCCCACTGCCAGAACTATCAAAAAGTAGAGGACAATAACAGAGATGTCTGCAGGATTGTTGATCCTTATGATGGATTCCATCCTGGCTGCTTCTCTGGCTTTCTTCTTCTTTCTCTCCTTATGTGCTTCTTGCAGAGTTCAGGTTAATGATAAACTGCTGTCATCCCCTACGTCTTATATAATATATAACTTCAGATTCACTTGTCTCCCATGGGACACAAGCTGAAGCTGCTGCTTTTCCTTGGACAACAACTCTTTCCCAAAGTGTGCTCCTCTGTTACAGGTTCTGCAGATTTCAGAGTTCAGTGTCCCTGCCAAAGGTGCTCGGGGTTTTAACATCCACGAGCAGATGTCAGAGAAGGAATGACATGGAAAGGAGTGGCTTGGCTGCAATAAAACTGCATATTTACCTCACTGTGGGTGAATACTTTTTTTTTTTTTTTTTAAGTGGTTGTACCTGTAAATCTAGTCATGGAAGATGCAGTTCTTTTAGTTGATGATGGAAAGCAATTATCTGTGAGGAGTGACCTGACACCTGGGGAAAACCCAGGGGTCCAGGATCTGGGACACCCTCTGTGTCATCTCTCAACTCAGCAGCATTACTCAATGGAGAAACAGTCCTGTGTTTCTGGGAAGGAGCAAACTTGAATCTGCTTCCATCTTTCACATGGATACAGGTAAAGATTCATGCAAACACAAGTCCTGGATCCAGGAGCTTACTGGGCTGAATTTCAGGCTGTTTAGACCATGGTGTTGGCTCTCTCTATTGTAGCTAATCAGCTTCACATTTGAGTAAGTTCAAAGTTCATCAGAGCTTGGGTCTGCTCTCCCTTTATTTGCTCCTCTGACTTCAGAATTGAGCTAAGCAAAGCAATTGGTCACAAAGGTGTGGAACACACTGGTTATAGACAGATCCTCACAGCTCTGACTAAGGAAGCTTCCCCAAATGATGCCCATGATCCTCTGTTTGAGCTAGAAAGCTCTTTGAAGAGGTCAGAGAAATCCAAGGTATTTAGAACAGTAGATCCAGGTGCCAGGCACATTTCTGGGCTCTGAGGAGATCTGAGAGTCCCATTCCTTGCTTGATATTAGGGAATCATTATTCACTTACAGCCTTTTGGGTGTAAAATGTGATGCTGAAGTTACACTGAGCAGAACAAGCAGTGCAGGACAGGGAAAGCACAGCAGGTCTGACTGATCTTGCAGGTGTTATTTCCTCAGAGATGAAAGCAAGGGCTGGCACTCTGTTCATTGGCAACGATTTTTTCCCAGGTAAACTACCCTGTGGTAATTGGGGCTAATAAAAAGCAGCAAAGAAGCTATAATACAATGGGATTACTTATAAGAGTAAAATTGAAATCTCTGTGTTGTTTGAGCACCTGTACTCTTTTATAAGAGTGCTACCCTCTGAAAGTTTAGGCATCTCTCCCAAACACATTCTTCAGTTTGTCCTATATGACTGTGAACTGTTAGCTTTAAATCCACAGAGAAAAAAATTAACCCTGGAAGCTGCTGAGCATCCAAAATTCTCATTAGTTTTGACCTTCTCTGCTGTGTATTTCAGTAGAAAATAAAAGACTTATTTACTAACCTCAATTATCAGGAAACAGTTTGCCTAAGATAGGCTGCAGATGGCACTTCTTTACAGAGAATGACACATATTCCTCCGGGTCCTTGCAATTAACAAAAAGTTTGGTTTTCATGAATTCCATTTCTGTGTCAGTCTACAGAGGCAAGCAAAAGAAAACATTAGTCAGGAACTGATCTACACTAAGGTGCCTTGTGTTCTCAACCAGGCCTCTGTAGAAGAGAGCTCAGAGCATTACTGTAGACTCTGTCAGCAGCTCCCAGTGTGACCACACCAACAAAATTTCAATGTTTGAAACACTAATGGAGAATCAACGTCTAAAAAATAGTAATCACACAATTCCTATCTTTATGAACAGTGGAAACAAACTTAATTGTTTTATTTATTTATTTATTTCTATAGGCCACAAACAGAAATCAAACAGAAACAAACATCATCTACAAGACTGTCAGAAGGGGAGGCAGCTTTGTCAAGGCTCTGAATATCTCATGTCCACATCCTCATATCTGCAGCCCAAAGAGAAACCCGGAAGCATTGCAGGTTGTTGGTGTACCCAATGATTCACTGCATGAATTCAGTGAATAGAAAAGGTTTCTGAAAGGTCAGGCAGGTTTTCGGATTGGAAACAGGCTAAATCTTTCTTTGTGTTAAAGCTTTCAAACATAAGCCTGAGTAAATCTCCTGACGTGATGAGTGAACACACCAGAGAACAACAGTAATTTCTTTTCCTCACACTCAGCTTCAGTGGGTCTCTCATCATCCCAGAGAGTCTCTTCAAGCAGGTTTAGGGTTCCAATACTAGACAAATTAACAAATAATTTGATATACTAAGGGTACTTCTCTGCTCTTGCCTGTGAGCTAGGGCAATTTATTGAAGTAAGAGAGATTTTAACAGGAGTGAGAAAACCAAATAGTTTAAATAACATAACACAGTGCCTCTGATCCATGGCTATAATGATTGCTCCTCTCTGGATCGAGCCTGCTGACATTTAGCTTATCATGAATATGTCTGTTCATACCTGATAGACAAAACAGAGAATGGAGGAGAGGGCAGTCAGCTACAGACCAGTGAGGAGCTGATTCAAATTCCCACCTCAGGCTGCTGATGGAGACCAAACAGGATAAGTGTCATGGATCTGCATTCCTGACTGGCCAGCCACAACTGTCTGATGGGGCACAGGGCAGCTATGAACGCTGTGGAAGCTGCAATTGCAGTGTTTTCCTCAGGAAATTGAACTGTAGCACAGAAAATTTGAGAGTTACTGCCACGTAGCCAAGTCTATTGCAAACTTGTGTGTAAATTTTCCTCCTGAGGATGACAAATGATAAAGCAATGGTAAAACAAATAAACTACAAACAAAGAGAAAGATGCATCAGCATGCAAAGTACCTCCCACTGAGGAACTCCTCCAATCTTTTCCCTGGCATTCCTCCACATCTCTTGATAAAGTGAGCAGATTTCTTTGGGGATGCTCTTCAGAAATGCTAACTTATGCAGTATCCTTTGTACAAGTAATTAAGGACAAACACAGACAAAAATTTGCAGTTATTTTATTTGCAGAAGGACAAATACTATGTTAGCAAATTCTCTACCCTCATTTGATGGTTTCCTAGTCATGTAGTATTAATTTGGAAAAAAGCTCATATTTTCAAGTGGACAAAATATAAATTCAAAGGCTCTCAGCACAGCTTTCCTAAAAGGGATCTAAAAATAGAGGGTGGTAGTTAGAGGTTTAACACCTTAGTTTGATGCAAAAACTCCTTCTTCTCTTTCTGCAATCTTGATTAAGAGAACAAAACCTGGTTCTAATTAGAATTAGTCACAGGATGACAAGAATGTGGGAAACTCAAATGTGCAGTCAATTGAAGAGGAATTACTAAAAGGATAAAAGATCTGAAGTCCAGGATGTATGATATAGATAGAAAAAAAAAAATCAGTGGGAAAACAGGTGCTCTCCTAAAAGGTTATCAGAAAGAAAGCAAGGTCATTCTATTCTTATTCACTGAGAGGATGAGATTAAGAAACATGATCAAAACCACATATTTATCAAGAGACAAAAGAGATAACTAAAATTAACACTTTCAAGACTAATCTTCTGATTACTGTCTCTACAGAGGAAAAATATCAGAGGACAGAAAAATAGGTCTATATGCAGGTAGACCAACGGAAATAAAGCAAGAAAATACATTCACTTCTTCAGCAACTGATTAAATGATCTCTGTGTGATCACTAAGTACACTCAGCCCTGCAGTATCTCAGCATTGCCAATCTTATAAAAACAGCAGCCTCAGAGCTGTATTCTTCCTACAGGACAGGCCAAGACAGCAAAACATTTAATTTATTTTTTGTTTATTAATGTTTTATTAATTCTTATATTTCAGGAGGTTAATGGGGGAGGACTAATGGCAAGAGATGGGTTTGAAATTTCCACTGGGACTAATAAAGTTGAATAACAGATTAAAAATTACTCCCCAAAGCCAATGCAGGCTGTCACCAGATTTAGCCACCTGATAGCAGGGCAGATTACTCCCCACAAGCAACTTCTCAACTGAGTGGCATTCTCATTAAAACAGAAGTATTATTAATATTATTATTATTGTCTCATAAATAATAGACTAAATAACACAGGACATTATTCATTATCCTCATGGCCTAATCCATTATATCTTGTATTTCCTAGAGTCTTGCTAATCCTTCCTGGGATTTCCCCTTTCCCTGAAAACAATGTGTCCAGAAAAACATATTTTAGAGATGGATATATGCTGGCCTGCCACTTCTACCATTGTTAAACCTAAATAACAGAAGAAAATTATGCAAAGGAGCTGCATAATCAGCATCCCAACTCTCACAAGTATTTTTAACACTCATGTTTCAGAAATGCTTTAGGGAAAACAGTGTCTCCACTGCACAGAATACAGGAGAGAAATGAACAGGAGCTGAGCTGCTGATGCCCCTTCCACTGAAATAATTCTCCACTTTTCCAGGTGATCTAATGCAAGCTTTAGTTGCCCTACTCAATTTTCTCAAAACCAATGTAATTACTCTTGCAAAACAGAGAGCCTCAGCCTTTGTGGGTATGTTCTGATTGCCCTACAGCAATAAACAGCAACAAATATATTATTATTTATTGTATCTGACAGGTTAATTTGATTAAAGAAATCTAACTGAAGGGGGGAAAAGATCATAATCTACTAATGTCATAGCCTAATATAAATGTCCAATTTACTCCACAGGGTCCCAGGGGCTCTTCAGTTAAAAGTGTTTGTAAAGTGTTTGGTTGTGAAATTAAATGGGGGCAAAAATCTTAATAATACTGTACAAAATATACATGAAGCTTCTTGAAAATGAGAGAGAGCAGAAAACATTGTTGGAGAGAACCTGGGGAAATATTCCTGACGGAATCTCTGGTCAGGATAAAAGTGAAAAGATTTGTCTGCAAAGAAATCCTTACTAGGAGGAAGAAAAAGCTAACAAATCAACAAAAAAACCCCAACCAACAACAAAACAGATTATACACAGATTACTGTTGGAAAAAGAAAGGAGAGAAATGGCAATAATGAAGAATGTGAAAAATATACTGACATCTGAGAACAAAAAAATCAATCAATTACCAGATACATTCCTGCAGATCCTCCCCCAAAATAAGTGTGGATGCAGACTTTGGATAGACTTTAAGTGTTATTCTGTAGAAAAAAAAGAACATTTCTAAAAGGATTTCTAGTTCATGGACCTCAGAGATCAATGGTTTTCTCCATTAGATCTATGTTATTTCAGTCTGTGTGTGCACCTAGGTGAGGATTTCTCCACGTGTATCAGAACACCGGGACACGATGAGAGATCACCCATTGATGGGTGGTGATGTTTCCGGGATTTTGACTGAGGCACAGGTTGGTTGCTTGCATTTTTAGATGAGTGTTTACTGCCAGCAGCACATCAAAAAACCCCTGCTTGCTCTTTACAGCCGCTCTGAGATCTATTTCCTCACATTGTGATGTAAGGAGCTACACCGAGACAGACAAACTGCTAATTAAATATAATAGTGCATTTACAGGAAGGAAACTCTCCAAAATGTCTGTAGCTCTTGCTGAGGCAGATCAGCTCCCCAGTTTGGGCAGAGCTGAAGCCCTGCAGGAGCCCGGTCGCTGATGTTTCAGACGTCACGTTTCAAACCGTGCCGAGAGCGCTGGCAATTTGCAGCGGTGCTCAAAGCAGAGGCAGCAGTCAAGGACCATCAGCATTCCCCAAATCCGAGCCACCTGCCCCTTTGTGACACAGCACAGAGGCTGATTGAGCCTAAGAATGCACCGCTCAGGCACAAGGGGCAAAATATTTAGGAATACACCGGCTTCAAAAGCCGTATCTTTGCTGTTATCTGTGAGCTGCAAACGGCAGAAAGCCCGACTGACTGGATGAGCAGGTATTCCCCAAAGTGCCAGAGAACCGAGGGAATCCAGGGGGTGACAGTGGGACTCAGTTATGGATCTTCTCCACCAGAAGAAATGTTCTTCAGGGAGGAAACCTCCTGGAGGAGTTTCGTGCATTCCTGCCATCCCAGGATTACCATAAAGCAACTAAAAATTCAGCATTGTATCCTTTTTTCTTTCTCTTCAGTGGTGTCAAGCTCTTGCTCCAAAATTCAATACAAAATTATCATTTCTACCCAAACCAGTCATTACAGCAATATTTTTAATCCATCCAATCCATGGCACAATCTGTAGCTACAGCCTAGAATCACATTTACTATCATACACCAAATTATTCAGCTCTACAGTGTTAAATGGAAACAATGACACATCCACATATAGGATAATTATACCAATACTAAAGGAACAGAGAGAAATCCCTGGAATGCTTTTCTATTTTCCCTTGCTCCCCACCCCCTCCAAAATAACCCTCATAAAACTCATCTTGCTTTTATGGGGATTTCTCATTTCCAGTTTACTTCTTTAAAGCCAGAGAAGGATACTATTAGCAATTAGGAGTGGGAAATCAATAAGAGCCTAATAAAGGAGAGTTTTAGCAGCAGGACATAACAACTTCACCTATTTTTCAAGTCATAGTGCTGAAAAGAAAAGCTCCTGTGGGTTTGGATAACTCTGACAGCCTGTTTAGCTGCCAGGAAGTGCAGTGCCCAGCAGGATCTGTGATGGATTCACAGAAGAGGTCATAACTACATCCAGTTTGTTCAGCAGCTACACTTGTTCTATTTCTTGCACCTGCAGTAATAATTCCTATGCTTTTCCCCCATACACCAGCACAGCATGGAAAATCCATACGTGGATCTAGCAGAAAACAAGGATCATGGAACCAAGATTTTGACAGCCTAGCTCATGCTGCAGATTGGGAGGGTGAGCAGGGTGGTAGCTGGGCAGGAAGATTAGCACTGATGACAGGTTCTCTGCACCTGCTTGCAGAGGGAGAAGGTGGAGAGCTGTGGAAAGCCCTGTACTTTCGCAACCCTGCAGGTGTGGAACTGGGGTGATTCAGATGCAGTTGCCCTGTGTTTAAAAAGGGTGTGTAAAATTTGGAACATTCTTTCCAGCATCAGTTAAGAAGTTTCACATCATCAGGACATTGCTTATTGGAAACTGTGCTGAGGAGGACCTGTGCAGATCAGGGGAGGACTGAAGTCACCCCAGGTAAGAATGTAGCTTCCAACACCATCCAGACAGATCACGTGCAGAGGGATCACATCCCACTGGAATACAAGCTCACAATCTGCTCTGAGAGATCTGTCCCAGAAGAGCAAAAATCTCTTCTAACTCCTCAGATGTCACTGGTCCTCCCTGAAGCTCATGCAAAAGAAGAGTTAATGTTTAGGGAACATCATGCAAAGATCACAGATAGAATGGGAGATGCACATTCCAGAATGCTCTGGGTGTAGCCCAGAGGGACTGTTAAGAGTTTGAGCTTCCATTTGTGCTCGCAGATAAAATTTGATTTGACTACTTCAGAGAGCGGGCAAATCACACAATTATTTTTAAAAAAATAATTTGATGACAATACCAGTGAGGCCCTTTCAGTTGTCAGAGGAATAGCACATGTGTTTGCTGAAAAACTGTATCTTTGTAACTTGTTGGAAATTTTTCCACATCCTGAAACATTGGTTTTTACTCTATATTGCCACCTTGAAAAATTCTAAGAGATTTCCTATCTATCAGTAATAGAAGTTTCTATAAGAAAGCTGAGTATCCAAATTAAGAAACACATAAAAAGCTATTTTGACATGTTCATACATTAGAAATGACCTCACATGACTGAAATAGTATTTAAAGTGTACTTTCTCCAAGGAGATCACAAGGGGTAGAGAATAGTAATCATTGTTGTACAATCACAGGACACCAAAGTGATTTAGAGTGGCTATTATTTTACTACTTGTTAATGATTCCTTAAGTGTCCAGAACAACTGGCAGTAAGAGAAAGGAGATTCACTTTACCATGTAAGACTTCTCATCATATTTAGATGCTTCAGTGAATCCAACATGGCCTCAGACCATGTCAGAGCCAAGGTGAACTTTCTGAGCAAATCACTGTTAAATAACATCCATCAAGACAAACTTGTTCAACATTTTGGGGACTGGAGGGGAGCCCTTCACTGTCAGAGGTAACAGCAGTAAAGGTAACTCCCTACAGCTACACAAAGGAAGCCTGCTACTCATACTTGTGCATCCATAACCTCGGGTCAAGAAATTCCCATATGGCTGGGGTCACCTCCCACAATTTGGAGGCAGATTTTAAGTTCCAAACTGCTTGAAAATAGTGCAGTGCAAGCCCAGGTGTCAAGGCTTCCCTTATCACTGCTTAGTCTCTGCTCCACGCTGGTTGCAGCTTTACCAAATAAGCTTTGGAGTCCCCACCAATAACAGAAATGTTGTCTCTCCCAGTCTCAGGATGCTTTTTGCCACAGCCTGGCATATTGTGTTTGAATGGGAGACCAAAAACGGGACAGTATCCAGGCACTCATGAAGCTCAAGTATCCCAGCAGTAGCTCAGTGTTTTTCCTGACACTGAATCTGGAAAAAGCTAATATCAAAGAACAAACTTCTTCACAAACTTCTGCATTATACAATTGTCCTGATTTCCTGCTTTGAAGAGGAAAACACATGGATATCAGGACACAGATCATTTGAGGACATCCTTTTGTACACTGTGCTAACAGCGAGCACAAACACTGCAATGGCAGCATCTCTGCAAGGGCTGAGGCAGCCAGGGCTGCACTGGCAGAGCACAGGGAGCAGCCAGGGCACACAGCCCTGCTTGTATTTCTGGGGCAGCACCTGGAACACTGTGCCCACCTTGGGCTTTTCATCACCAAAGTCATACTGAAACTGGAGAGAGCTCAGGGGAGGGTCACTAAATAGTGAAGTGCCTGCACCACATGGCACATGAGGAGAGGCTGAGGGTCTGAGTGTGTTTAGCTTCAAGAAGAGAAGGTTTGGCAGAGGAATCCAACTGTCATAATCAAATATTGAAAGGGCAATTACATGTAAGACACAGACACTTCTTAGAGATAACAATGCAAGGGCAAGAAGCAATGGTCACAGATTGGGACAGGAGAAATCACGAATGGATATAGAAGAGAAAAAATTCAGTGTAAGTGCTCAAGTCCTGAAATAGGTTGCCTGGAAAGAAAGAAATCTCTGTTCCTGGAGGTTTTCAAAATCTGATTGGACAAGGCCCTGAGCAATCGATCTAGCTTTGAAGGTAGCCCTGCCCTTCATGGACTCTGGAGGCCCACTTCAAACTAAATTATGTTATCTGGAGATCTCTGACACGTTTCCTTTTCTTTAAGCCTACCCTGCTGCACAAGGCTGTTTGACAAGCTCATCTCTGCACTCAGGTCTACTGTCACAGGCTCACAAGGCAGAGTTTTGATGCACATTCTCACAATTACGGCACTGAAAAAATCAATAGTGTCATATACTCATTTTTTACTAATCACTCACTGCCAAATCCTTGAGGCTGTTATCAGGCAAAGTCCCACAAAACCCTGGAGAAAGCAGAGTGTGCCTCAGAGCCAGACTGCACTGTGACTAATCTGAGCAGAAACTGCGTGAGCTGACTGGAAACACACCAGGGCTCTGGGGGCAAAGTCTGGGAGCTCCTAATCACCATTTGTTCAGTTTCTGCACAGATCTCTCCAGAGCTGCAGGAAAGGTGCCCAAATAAAGTCTGGGCAAAGCTGGCAATGGACTTCACCAACTGACTGTAACTGATTTATTGCACTAAATTGTTGATGGATGACTTGGAGACTGAGGCTACATATCCCAGTGATTCATTAGCCTTACCCCATTGCAGTAAGTTCAGCACTTTTTTCAGACAGCAATGTTAATTCTGCTCTTAAATACAGAAATGATGGTTCAAAATTGGTGGAATGGCTGACAATAAATTGCAGTAATGACCCTGAGTACCCTTTGGCTTCTTGATCCCAAAGGTGAACACACGACTGCAAGGTGTCATCAATAACTCAGGCCAGCTTTGGGATTCTGACTGTGGTCCTGGACAGCACTTGGAGTGCCAACTAACAGCTTAGACCAGGAAAAAGTTGAGCCACAGTCACTTTACTTCTCATCCTTTTGCTAGAAATATTTCCTAGAATACAAGTACAGTGGAATTTTGGCACAGAGCACCTGCACAGCCACAGCAGATTCTTCACAAGAAGTTTCTAAGTGCTTTGCAGTGTAAGTATGAAAAAAAATTAATGAATCTAATTTAATTCCTAAAAAGAGAAGGATGAAGAGGAAGAACACAGTTTCTGGATTTTAAGAACAAACTGAGAATGACCAAAACAAAAAAAAAAATTTAAAATGCTATTTATAACCACAATTCATGTTAAACTCACTGTGAGTTAGCTAATTATAACAAAATACACATACTAAATCCAGAGAAGTAAAAATTAAAATTACTAAGATTTGAAATCTGAAACCAATAGAAAATACTTCAATTTTTCCTTTCCCACTCCTAATTTTTATTTTCACATTCTGAATAGACCTGCTGGAAAAGGCAGGCCTGATCTTTCCTTGCTTAGCAAAGATTTGTCTTTAGTGTGATTGATAATGTGCAGTAACCAGAGTGGGATAAAGAGGTGCTCAGTGGCTTATGAACATAAGAGATGAAAACATACCCAGTCCTGCCCCCTCCTCACTCCGACCTTACTTCAAGCTCAGTGAATTGCAATTCCTCCTTTCCCTCTGCATTCCCAGTTATGTCATATCCATTAGCTGGAGACTGCAAGGCTGTTTCATGGAGGTTTCATGGCACTAATGGAGAAAGTAGATGTTAATAGCTAAAATTTTGTTTTTATGAATTATGTTCCCAGGGCTTAATGGCTTATGTTTCTTTGGCAACAAACACATCATGTGCTTTTTAATAAGGTTTGTACACGAGCTGTGTATGGGATCATGCCAGAGATCCCTGCTGATAAGGTTTCTAAAACATTATGAATTCAGAAGAGTGGATCTACCCTTTGACAAAGCAAAGGGTAGATCTGACCACACTGGCAGAGGAGCAAGAGCCTTCCTTAGTCTTTATAAAAGTGCTTCAACTGCAGGTTACTGCTTTTATTATCTAAGTCCAAACTCATGCAAAGACTATCATCACTTAGTTTACATCAGTAAATTTCATTAACTCCCTGGTTATCCACTTAAATATTCTACAATGAAAAAAAAAAAAAAGGCAGAATAATATTCCAGGAATTAAATTCATCCAGTAAGGCTACACTGTGGTTTATCCTGAAGAAACCTTGGAGAAAAAACAAGCTACTTATTTTATTTCATGTTTTTCTACAGAACAACTTGTTACAGGAAATAGGCTGCAGTCAATGGCAGAACTTCAACATGCCTTGTGATCCACAAGAGGGTATCCCACATCCACAGGAAAGAAATCCTAAACTACACAAACTGGTGAAAAACCAGACTTGTGGTGAATATGTACAGACACAGCTAACTCCTGTGGCTGAAGCCAGCAGAGATCATCACAGTGCCACTCTTAAGCACCTCTAGCATTCTGTTTCACAACGAGTATAAAAGCTCCATGTACAAGTCTGGAAAGGTTTAGTGATAGGACATGAAGATACATCATGTCCATGCAACCAAGTACCATACTCAACACCACATAAACCTTGGCTGGCTCCAACCTTGCTAACACTATGAAAACAGCAAAGGTAAAAGGGGTGGAACATGCACCCTCTAACACAAAGTACCAGGTAATTAACTCGTTTGTATTCTTAGACTGTTGTTCACATAGTAGCTGATGCAAGTAGCCAAGAGTACAACCATGTGATCCATAAGCACCTTAAAACATTTACTAACCAGTAATCCATGCAGTGCTCAGAGTTAAGGGAGGCTGTCATCCATTGGCATCAGGACCAAAAACATGAGGAAAGTTACAATCAGCACTCATCTGTTTGGCTTATTTATTAAAGCAATCAGAAACTTAGAAAGAAACCATTCCAAACACGGAAAAGGAGTGTTCTATTGTTGCATCTGAACCAAGAAACACAATGAAAGGATTATTAAACATGTGGAAACAAGATCTAATGGATAGAGAGGAAAAAAGAACGTAGAAGGAGCACCACAATTTACAATGGCCCAATTGGTATGAGAGACATCTTGCAAATCAGACTGAACAGAGTTGATATTAATAGATAAGGTGTGCACTGAACCAGTGCAGGTGGCACAGGGAAGGACAGAAGACACAAAACTGTTACATCAGGCAAGCTTGTGCAGGCAGAGAAACCTGTCTGGTTTCTCTCCCCTCACATTGGGCTCCATCAGTGTCATCAGGACTCCCCAAATGCTTCTCCACCAAGCTGAGCATCACTGAACATTTAGAATGTTAAAACAAAACTACCTCTGTTTGCTGCTCCACGAGATGAAATAGAATGAGATTGAAAACCAACCTTGCCACCTACAACAGAGCATTCCCAGCCTGTGCCAGCCCTGCCAGAGCTCCAGAAGCATTTGGAGAACACACTCAGGCACTCGGTGGGATCCTTGGGGTGTCCTGTGCAGGGCCAAGACTTTGACTCAGTCATCCTTGTGGGTCCATTCCAGCTCAGGATATTCTACAATCACAAAAATGTAAAGAAGGCAACTTCTAGAAAGCTTGCAAACAGGTACATCAGGCACAGTTTCACCTGTGAGTGTTACTGACATCATTCAACCACTGGAAACAAATCATTATTCCCAATTTAACAAAGCATCCAAGGCACAGCAACTTTCTGCTTCGGAACAGAATTGCTCTCTGCCCCATCAATGACACAAAGGATGAGGCAGTCACGAACCACCAGCTGCAATGCCATTCTCCAGGAACAGAAAAGTAAATTGATTTCCATGACTCAACTGCTCAAATCAATACTCACCCTCCCCCTCCTCCTGTACACACACAGACACTTTTCTTCCTTTAAAATAAACAATATTATCTCCGAAGCTGAGGAGCATTACTGTGCTTGATGTGGTTTAAATACATTTTTTCAGGGGAAAACATTTTCTGCCTATTTATCCAATGAAAAGTTTTTCATCATTCTTGTAAATGTGATCACTGACAGCTGGGGTGCAACAATTTTGCATTCATGCTCTTCACCTGCTGGAACCTGTTCTGAAACTTCATGCAATTTATGATTTGAATCATGTCCATCAACACAACATCCCAACATGTCTGTGTTTACAATCTTACATGAAGGACATAAGAACATGAAGCATTTCCCTGGGGCGTGGCACTGTCCAAAGTTATGACACCATTCAAAAGGAAATTAAGGCCACTTTAAGTAGATTCTTAACAAAAATTAAAAATTGACAATGGGCTAAATACTACATTATTAATAACTTCTTGACAAAACAGCTTGAAGCAGCAAGCAAAAATGCATCCATTTACAAAGAGAGTAAGTAGCTTCATCTCAGTTCACAGGTAGTGAAAAGAAATTCAAGCCCCCTGTGCAGAGACTTGCCTGCTAAGGTATGTGAGCCATAAAGATACTGGCAGCCAAAACACTCTGAGGATGAAAGCCCAAACATCAGCAATGGAATGTGCTCCTGCATGGGCACTCAGGGACAAGCACTTCTTTGGCCTTTATTTGCATATATAACTCGATGGATGGATGGCCTGGGATTTCTTTTTTTTTTTTTTTTTTTTTAAATACAAAAAAATCTCTTTTTT
>VZTR01008413.1:0-19328 GCA_013400775.1 Chaetops frenatus | reverse complement strand
ACAAGAAAATCCTCTTTATTAAATGACTACCAATGGCAGCTTCGGGTATTGTTGCTCCTGCAAATGAAGTAGCAACCCAAGGAAAAGAGTAACTGCCTAAAATAACTGCCTCTGGGCTCCACATGATTTTTTAAACTGCACATCCAGCTCAATTAATCCTAGTCAAAGATAGCCTCTGATGGCTGCTAAGGTAAACAGTAGCTATTTGTCCATACAAATTATGGATTTGGGACATAGGCTGTAGTGTTCCTACCATTCACAAATTCATTTCCCACATTCTCAACACCCAGAGCAGAATATACACTGCCTAGAATTCCTGAGCTGTTTATTTTCAAAAAAGCACAAACCCACACACATATGGGATCAATTTACTTTCAAAACATACAGTGCCATCAGTGAAAGGCAGACTGAATATTTTCCTTATCAGTAAAAGAACAACAAAAGCAAATCTAAAATCTATATTTCCTACCACTCTCATAATTTTAAAAACACTAAGTCCCTAAAATCCATCCCTATATTTGGTGTGTGACCATGGTTCCAAGTCCTTGCCTTAAAGCAAAGGGCCCTTGGTGTGGTCCCTGCAGAGGCAAGTCCAACATGCAAGTGACGCCTGTCCTGTGCAGCCCAGGGATCCAAGGAGATGCAGCTGATCTGTTCCAGGGCCTGGCTGTTGAAGGCCGTGTCAAACTTTCACGTGCACAGTGGATGATTCTTATCAAGTGAAATGATGATCACAAAGGGCACAGAATTGCAGAGATTGCAGAGAGGCAGGGGCAAGGTGCTCTGACTTTATTGTTCATTGAATTAATATATTTAAATAAATATAAATAAACATATTTCAGTATGTAATCTTCATATAGGATTATACTATATATAAGAATCTACATCGTTTGTATGAAATCCTCTAAAATTATCCAGAAGTAGTACATCTAATCTTATATATAAGCTTATAAATTTTATATATACTTTATAATATACTTTATATCTGGTTTTATATTTATAAAGTTACATTTTATATCTAACATAAGAATGTTGTATTTATTTGTAATGCCACTTTATGAAGTCCAAAGGTGTTCTGATATCATTACTCTTAACAACACTGTCATAAACAAGTAACACAGAACAAATTTGTTCTCTACAAATTTTATGGTTTTGGGTGGGGTTTTTTATTTGCACACATTTCCTACACAACCTAATAAGAACAAAAAGATAATGCAAAGATAAAGTAACTCTTTCTCATGCTGTTCTTTGAATAAATCAAAGGATACACGGGAAAGAATGAGAAAATAACTCATTAATGAGAGAAAGGTGGGCTGGGAAGTACTCTGTTAGCTGGGCTGCTGTGTCTCCAGACACAAGTTTTTTTCAAAGTTCTCAAGTTTATTGCAAAACAAGTTAATTCCACAATTCAAAAATATGCTTTGGGAGCACAGATCCTGATGTACTGTGGCAGTGTAAATAATACTGAGGGAACTTTCCAGTCCCAGCACTAAAATCCATCCTGTCCCTATGGGTATCTGCTCCCATCCTGCTTGGCCATGAAATGCAAAGGGACAGTCCTACAGCCTCTGCAGTCTCAGTGAAAGCACCAGTTTGAGTCACAAAATCACCCACTAGGAAGATGTTTATAGAATCTGTACTTTAACTTACATTACTACTGTGTAAGTTATGATATTTTAGAATAAAACATAAGAGAACTGATTCCATGTAGGCAGAGTGTTACATCTTTTAGATGTGAAGCTACAGAGCACCCAAGTGATTTGTGTTAGCTGCTTAAAATCCCAGAGGAACAGCTTTTGTTACAGTAACTAATGATCACTAAATCTTTGGGGGTTTAACGAGCAAGATTTTGCATCTCTGAATAAAATCACTCTGAATCACAGAGTGAATGCTGTGCAAACAAAGTTCTCCAGCAGATGGAAGCATTAGTCAGCAAAAGCTGAGCTCTCACAGGACTGTCTGTCCTGCAGCACCACAAACCACCTCCTCTCACAGAACTTCACCACGTACAAACCCCAAGTGCTCCACACTGGTGGGAAACAAATCTATAATTCTGTACCACTTCAGATCTCCAGTACTGCTATAGCACAGCATACATAATTTAAAATACAGCAATTATAATTTAAACATTTACAGAAACCTCACTTAGTAAAAGTCCAGAAACAGGAACAGCTGGAATATGAATCATAAATATGTGGATCTCAGGTAAAATTTACCAAAACCCCATAAGCTCTACCAACATTTTCCCACAGCTCCCTGACAGTTAAACAAACACAGTCTAGTTTCTTGCATGCTTTTTCATATTTTACCAATAAATGTCATCCAAACATAAATGTTTAAAATGAACTTAAATACAATAACCTCAAATTGCCAGGTAGAATGTTGAAATAAAACAAACCCAAGTTCAAGGGTCATTCTGAAGTTCAGTTAACAGAAAAAGTAACACAAGTGGCCATTAATAGTAGGATCAAACATCCCTTCAGTTACAGATTCAGCAGCATCCCAGACTAGTAAGTGCAAGGCTGTTCCAGCCCTTCCAGTGTTAAAGCCCAGGAAAGGCCATGATTCCTGACACATATTTTACAGTGATGCAAGTGCCTTGGTTCACCATGAACAGAACAGCCTGATTTGCAAACCCCACCATTGCACATTGATCAACTAAACACTGTTATAAAACTAGAATTTAAGGATTTACACACAGATCTGAAGCACAAGCAAGTGACTATTCATGCCTCACCAGATTGTTGGGAGCACCTGAGCACTGACTGGCTGCTGCTTTCCCCCTCTATGAGCTGTGGTGTTCCTTGCCATCTGATCAAAATGAAATTAAGTGATTTCAGGTAGGAAGCACAACTTTCTTTTAGAGTTACTCTGGCACAAAGGCTGAGATTGCTTTGTTCAGTATGCTGAACAAATAAACAGTCAATCAAACTGTACTTGTAAAGTGTAAGGAGGGGAATCCAAAATAAACAAACATCAAAAAACCCCAACCTCTATCTCTTTACTTCTCCCCATACCTAAGTGGAAATTCTTTTCCCTGCCCAATGAAGTTACAGTCCTTCTTCTGGATTTTCCTCCTAGTTCCACCAGAACTGAGATGTTACCCCCATTCCAGCCTCCTCCCAATATTTCAGGAGCCCTGGATTTCAATCAATAATTCAGGTGCCCCAAAACTCCTCAGTTACCTGGCCTGCCACCAGCACTCTCCATAGCTTCTTTGGCTGCATTCCTGTTTGCAGCTCCACAGTAATTGTAAGGATTTTGATTTGCAGCTTGAGGATGACTGCACACAGTGGGGCCAAAGAAGGGCTCATTCCATGAACTTCAGTGGGAAGTTTGTAAAGAGTTTCTAGTGAACTTTGGAGTATCTGCAGGGGTACTGAGAGCAGACACTTCATTTGAGACATGGAGACAGTCACACTTACACATACATAATTTTACTAATATGCCCTACACATGTAATTCACTCAAATTGCAGAAAGCCTGGAAAAGCTATTTTCATAAAAAGTTACTTATTTATCCATAGAGCAATGGTATGTATGTTTATGTACATAGACAAATACTGCCAGAGGTACAGATCTGCACATCACAAACAGTGCTAACCACATCCTCACATACTTATATGAATCACAGACTAAACTTGTTCTTGAGTACCTTTCTCATCTCTAATAGCTGCCTCCTACTTTTTGCTTAACCTCTCACATATGACATTTCTGGAATTATTAAAACAAGACAGGTACATGTCAGTAGTGATGAAATAGAAATTGGGAAAGGTAGAAAAGGAGAGAAAAACAAATTCCAGACACACACAGAGGCTGGTGCAGGTGCAGCAAGCTCAGGCTGTGACACTTACTGTTACTGCACCTCTGATGTCTGCTGGGGTAAATACTGGGCTGGGCTATTTGTCTCAGAAACCAAATGAACCAAACAGGAAAAATCAAAGAGCAATAGAAGCTGCAATCCTATCTTATGCAGAACCACAGGACAACACAGCTTTTCTCCATTTTATTGTGGCTTGACGTTCACAGTAACATTCAACAGTAGAAACAGGTGGGCAAGATCCCAGAGACCAATGGAAAGAGCCCAGCCAGAGCAGGTTATAGGACATAAAGCAATGGGGTCCTTGAGTCACAGGCAGCCTTCCCTAGAACATAAAAATATAAATAAAAGTCTCTTTTTCTTTCCAGTTTATGGGAACATTTCCTGGCACCCATCAGATGACAAACCCTTTTTCCCAGTTACCTCAGCCAACTCAGTAACCACGGCAACTGCCTCCAGTGCAATGACATCATGTGGTTTCCTCGGCAACTGTTCCCAGTGCGGTGATGTCATGTGGTCACCATGGCAATGCTCCATGAGGCCAGGAAGAAAGTATTTTAAGTGAGAAGATAGGTCAGAAAGGACAAAAGAGGGCTCAGGGAAGAGCAGGATAAAAGATAATTGAGGTAAAAATATGAACTTTGTAACAAGGATAGATGCAAGGGAAAGGAATGAATGGACAGATTGAAGGACAGACAGAAGACAAAAAGAAGAGAAATTTTAAGTAATTTGAACTACTATTTGTTTTTAAAAAATCATAATTCTATAATCTCTAATATGTTATTTAGGTCAGAGATTCTGAACCTAAGCATGCATGGTCACAGCTTAAGCATGGAAGTTTAAGTGTGGTTTAAACACTGATTTATTGGAGGGACTTCTGACAACCCAGAAGAAGCTGTCACAAACCTCCAGAGACAGAGGGAAATCACACTACACAGAATATGTAGGTACATTTTCTAATGTATTCCCATTCTCTGACTGATTACCCAGGGCTCTGCCACAGCAATGCCAATAACTAAGTGTTGCTGCCATGCCTGTACAGGGATTGAGGAGAACATTCCTTTGCCCTCTTCCTTCTGTTCTTTTTACTTGAAGCCACAATAAGAAGAACCTGGCCAGCTGACACATGAAAATGTGTTTTCCTTTTAATGAAAGGTCCTTCAGACCCTCACCAAGATGGAAGTGTGTCCCTTTTTTATAACTTTCTAGATCTTCTTCCAATTCTGGTATACTCTCAAATGTTTGAATTTACTGAGTACAAATACCCTTTCTGCATTCAATCCTGTTTTAGTTCTGGACAGTCTCAGCCAGCAGACAATGTTACTACCAGCTTTCTGTTAAATGGCTATAAAACCCCTGGGAAAAAGCTTCTTGGCAATAAAAGGCCAGCATTATTGATACAGTGTTTTATCCACGTACACAGCCTTGAGTGCGAGATAAAGTAACAAAAAGCTCTGCCTTCTGAGGACAGCCTGCAGGCTAAAAGCTCAGGGAAATGTTCTTGAGGAAGCTTTCAGGTCTTCCTGAAATCACACAGTATTTTTCTATCCAGCATCCAGCAAGGCATCCTCATATAGTCTCTCTAAAGCAAAACCTTCATATAGTTTAGTCAGCACAATAATTGCCCTCCACCACTCTTTTCAGATGCAGTTAATGTAAAATCAGATGTAGGGATTGTAACATTGCAGCTCAGCAACATAGGGTGGCAGCTGTGACATCTTCTACTAGAAGTGACTTGTTTTTTACAGTTGAAGTGAAGATGAACCTCAGCTGGTCTATTCAGACCCAAACTTCAAATAATGGGAAGTTTAGAAACCTAATTTGAGCATGGCTGTAGATGAGGTATTTGTCTCAGACTAACCCACAGGCTCTCATGAGTCCTGGCAGTGCCCATCAGCCCAGCTGTCTGTACAGCTCAGCACAAAGGAAAAGAGCAGATTCCTAGATGAAGGACTTTGTACAGTTTGTCACAAGAAAACATTTTTGTACCTCAAGACCTCATGCAGATTGTTGCTGTTACTCAGATAGCAACAATGCATTTAATAAGCCAAGCACTTTCCAAACCTCTACAAAGGCAGGCATTAGGGCTCATAAAGTCCGACTCCTTCAGAGCAGCCCACTCAGTAAATCTCCAAGGGGTTTCATTGCAAAACCCTGCAGTCATCAGGTTGGAAATGTTCCAGTTGCTTAAACACACACAGAAGAGCTAGAATTGTGAGAGGGAAGAAAATTCTCAGAGATAAGCAGCACTAGGAAGGATGTGGTGGCCAAGGGAGAGAAACAGGAAAAGGGGAGGAGGAGGAGAGGAAAGGGAGAATAAATATCTCACACTGTTGATGAGCAGAAACTGAAACACCAGAGGCAGACACAAAGAAGGCCAGCAGTGGTTCCCCCAAGTTACTCTTCTGTCCTCATACTCTTCCTTCCTAAATCAAAAGATATTCATGGAGCAGCCAGTTGCAGATCTCACACAAAAATCAGGCTAAGCTGGGCATTCTCGGGCAATCAACAGGTCTGACCAAGCAGTTACATCTTCATATAGCTATCAGAGTGTATTTCTGCAAGGGAGTGGAAGGAAATCTCAGCAGGGTCAGCACAAAATGAAGGAAAATGACTGCTAGAGAAGAAAACAAGTGAGAAATATGTGGTGAGAACTGCTTTGGTTGTGGGTAGGGTTTTTTTCAGGCTGAGCTGTGAGACTGAAAAATCTGCATTTAGCTATGCTTCAGGCTGCAGTCTTATTTCAAAAACTAGGAATATTTTTAAGAAACTGTGGCAAAATACAGCATAATATCCTTTAGTTTGACTTCTGATAAATCCCTTTGATAAACAATTATATATGCCAACATAAAGTAAAGCAAAATGAAATGCTGAGAATTTACTTAAAAGGGAGAAAGAGGAAAAAACTGAGTAATGACTAATGGCGAAACAAAAAAAAAATCAGTTATAAACTCTTGTTGACTTAAGTAATAAAGATTAATTTGTATGAATATCTAATTCATTACCACAGTAAGTACCATGCTTTACAAGTGCACATAGAAGTTCTAGGTTAACTAAAAATAAGACAAAATCTGCTCTGATTGATATAAGACAATAAAGATCACACATAATAGAAGAAATGGTAACATGCAGCTCACCAATATGGACAAAGAATTATAGTGAGGAATAATAGTAAAACTTTGCAAACAGCTGTCCCAGAAGCTGTTAAAAGCTTCAGCTCTCAGGCTAGTTAGCCCCAAAAAAGTAATTGATGAAAAAAAATAGTTGAAATAACAGAGAGAAAAATAAGACTAGTTTCTATTGAGTGAGAAATAAATCGTAAGTTGAGAAAATATATTTATCATGAGGAACCAGAATATAGTTGAATAAAATATCTTCTGGGTATTCCTGACTGTGTCAGCCCATCCACCTGCTAACTAGCACCAAGACATTACTGTGATTGTGCTAGGATAACAGGATGAATAATTCATTATACCTTACCAGAGATCAGGCACATTAGTGGTTCTTAATCAGTTCCTAATCCAAGGATTCAGCATAATCTTTATGGCAGAATTAACAACATATATACACACATAATGTGTTTAGTAAAAATCTAAAGCAATTGTTTTAAACACAACTAACATTGGGCTAATAAGCTCAGCTAAAGCTGGGCTTCACTAACCTAAAAATAATAGTTAATTCTGTCCCCTTTTAGCCTAGGCTTGTGGCCAATCTCAAAGTGAGGAAGTGTCAGCTGTGGAAACCCAGAGAGTGACTCAGCAGTGGTACCAAAGCGTGTTCATCTCTGAGCAATGTCGGGCTCTGATGATACCGATGACAGGAAAATCTGAACTTCACAATCCTTCCACACCATTTACAGCCCAGAGAGGCTTCTGAGGACTTGTTTCAGAAGAGGCAAATAGCAGTCCTTAAAAAGCTTGGGGTGGCACAAGAGAAGAGATGTTCCTGCCCTTTAAGGACATGCAGGAATCTCACTCACCCACGGATGGCCAGCCAACAAACCCTTGGAGAGACCTGGGCCATTTCCTGCCAAGCACGGGCTGGCCTTCTGCTCTCTGCTCTGGATCTGGGATGCAGTGACAGGAACAGAGATGATTGCTGCAGGGTGGCTCTGGCTGCCATGGAGACAGGAAGCCACTACAGATGGTGGCCAGGCTGCCCCAGCACGGTGCCCACACCTTGCATCCCTCTGGGTGGTGCTTTAAGGCCCCACACCCTGGGCAGGGGTGTCTCTGGGTTGTACTTCAAAAACAAACAACCACCTGGGATTTGGCTTTTTTCTGAGAGTCAAAACAAAGTAAATATAGACAAGCACAAGTTTCTCTTTGCAGAGGGAGAACATGATCCATTTTACTCAGCAGGGAAACCAGTTAATCACTGTCATCCATCTACTCCTCTGCCCTCTGCAAGAGTCAGATGTTCTTTTGTGCCGTGAGAGCACAACAATGGTCACAAAGCCTGTTAGGAAAATGCTTCTCCTGCCAACCCCCTACAACTCCTGCTTCCTTCCAATGTGTGCTTCACATGCCTGGGAAAGGAACCAACACTTTTCTGCCATCCCTGCTCTTTCAGTAGCCTCTGCTGAAGAAATCCCTGAAAAAAGGACATTCCTCAGATGTTCAAACAAGGATGCAGTTCTCTAAATGGCACAAATTTTAGATACAATTACTGCAAATATAAGTGGTTTCTATTTCTAATAACATATGTATTTATAATCATTTGTAATTAATTATTATATTTAATATTTATAACAGGTGAAACATCACTGAAAGTCATACAGAGAGTGTGATCTGTTTCTTCTCTTAGACATGTTGTTAAACCACTTAATACTTCAGAGATGGAAGATTTCAACTACTATTAGATTGAATCCTAAAGTGGAATCGATCACATTATTGAATTATGTGAAAATAGCTCATACTAATTTGAGTACATTACTGTACCTAAGCGATTTCTTGATGATTACCTCCATAAAAAATATATATTCACTGCTGAAGTACTCACAGTGCTTTGCCTCGGTGCATTCTGGGGTTTACAAAAACCCAACTGAATGAAAATAATTCAATCTGGCTAAAATGTTTGAGTTGGGACACGCAAAGCTGGTTCATAATCTTTAGTTAAAATCATGTAGACTAAAATATAAGACAACAAGTAACACTGAAAATTCAGAAAAAATAAAGGTGTATACTTGGTGTGTGTGTGTGTGTGTGTGTGTGTGTATACATATATATAAGTTTATTACTACATTTATAGTTATGCAATATTAGATCACAATTGGCGTATAGGGAAGTCATAACAAACACTGTTATTTCTAATAGATGGTTCAATTTCTAACACCAATTAAAAATCTACCTGGCCTGACCTCAGTGTTCAGAAAACATCTTCATTTATCTCAGAAATCATTAAGGCTCAGGCACTAAACCATCTGCATCCATGGAACTTCAAGTACTTTAAGCTTGTTCAGAACAAGATCTAAACATCCTCCGCTAATTATGTGTATAATCAACTTCACATTCTTCAAAATCTGCCACTGATTTCAAGGAGCTGCTTCAATGAACCTAAGATCTATCCAAATATGTTTCTCATGTTGTTGAAGTGGTTTAGCCAATTTTTCCTGATCAATTAGTTAAATTAATTCAAATATGTGGTGTGGATAGAATTTAAAAAAAAAAACAAGGATCCAAGCACTGCAATATTTTTCCTGTTTTCTCTCTGTCCTTAAAATCAATTTGGTTTATTGAAAGATTTCCAGTTGGTCCCATGCTGATAGAAAATGTTTAATAATGTACAATGACATCAGTTTACAGCCTTCTAACTTCCATTATCACTAAGTCGTTCTTACATTACTTGAAATACAGCCAGGCTTTTCATTTCCCTCAACCTGAGGTGTACACACACAATTTTTTTCTAGATTATTATAAAGCAGCCTATGGCAGCTGCTGGAAGAGGCCCTGGAGTAGATTAGGGAATACCCTCGTGCTCCTTTGGAAATAGATTTGGCTCTGGAAGTCAGTCCATCCAAGCTGCAGATGTAGATCACAAGTGTGAGTATTAAGAATGGCAAATGACAGATAGAAGTTACAGGCAATGGAAAGGTAATGTGGAAAATCTATTTCCAAACCCATAGTGAGACCAAAGTAATAACAGAGTGAATGGTTACTTACCAGAGGAACTGTGGTCCTTTGATATGTGTTACCCATGGACATCCAGACTCACCACTCTTCCTAAGGTTTTTTCTTCCCTAGAACCTTCACATTCTGAGTGCTACTGCTCACACTGAAGAACAGCCTCTCAGTACACAGCTGAGTGTCCCATAGCATTGGCAACATTTTGTTCCAGTGGTTTCCACAGGGTGTGGGTGTGTTTGTACTCTGAGAGATGATTGAACATATTTGAGCAGATTAGGACATAGACTGAAAGTATCACTGTCCCTATAAACACTACACCATTAATTTAATGGCTGACTATGCCACAGCTTTCAAGTTCCTTTAACAACATCACAGAAAATGCTGCTTTACTGTTAGCAGCTGTCAGGTTGCTAAAAACTCAAGGATATGCACAGGCCTTGTTAATATCAGATCAGCACCCTCAGAGTGACTTAACCTCTCAACAAAGATTGCCTGTAAAAGACATGAAAAATAGGGTTCTGGGCAAGATTAATGCTCAGATGGGCCCTAACAAAACCAGCACCATGTCAAGAGCAGCAAATAACATATGAGTCCTTCAAGGACTCATAAAGAAGCCCTCCTGGGGGCAGGGGGGAAAGTCACTCAATTTTGAGTCTTTCAATTGGAATTACCCTTGCTCCAAAAAATGTTGTGAACATCAACTATGCACCTTTGATGAATATAGGTGGTGTTTTCAAACAATAAATTGGGCATAGACTAGGATTTTATTTTAGAAAGTGATAGGCAGAAGACATGACTTGGGAGTCACCTATGAGAAATACCAGTTCCAAAATACCTGAATCCTGTGGTCTACTGAAGAATATTGGAATAAACATGTACTAGTCATCAGCTTTGGTTTCCTCCAGATCACAGTACATTTTGTAAGGATTACAAAAAAGCATTTAGCAATCCCAAGGCCCAGGAAATCAAAAAGCTGCTGAAGCATTGCATTGGAGCATTTTTTTTCTTGCTCCATAGAGAACTCTCTATTAAGTCCTACCAAAACACAATCACAAAAACATGCTCTGCATGTCTGTGACAGCTGGGAAACATGGGAGAAGTATCTGCTTTCCTACTGGGAATCTGATTCACTGCTACATAGCATCATTCTACAGAATGCCTTTGGTCTCCACTTTGGATACTCTGCACCAGGGCAACAGCCAACCTTCAGCTGCCCTGTCCAGAGATGCCAGACCAGCTGACTCACCTGCAAACCACACAATGCTCACAGTTTTGTGATAAAGGGACTGCACAAGATGGTAACTAAAATGAAAAAGAACTCCTCAACTTTTTAATGAAGAAAAATATTAATAAAAATGGTAACAAAAAACCAGGTACTTCTATGAACAGGGAAATAAACCTACCGATTGCCAATGTTATTATTAACTATCCAGAGTTTTCAATGCAAAAAGGCAATCTTATGGCCAAGTTTTACCTTGGTTCCACAGGGGCAGGTAGGAAGGTGTGTACCTGTATTTTCACCTTTTTTAAATGTTGCACTACTCTTTCAATTGTTGCTAATTTTACTGATATAATAAAGCTAGAACTATCTCTAGGGTGACAGAACACATAAATGCACACAAATCTACCATTACAAATTCTAAAACTCTGGATATTTAAAACGTATGAGCAGTTGTTGTGTGTGATTCTGACCAGTAATAATTATTGCACTAATTAAAGACTAACAAAATTCTGATAAATGAGAACTTACATGACCTTTGAGCTAGCTGAGGTGCCAGTGGCAGACTGGGTACAGCTACCTTTTCCTGCTTCTGGGACATACCATGACAGAAGTGTGTACAGCACCAATAAACACACATGTACACTAACTGTTGGGAGAAAACAAAAACAACAGTGTTAAGTTTGTGGACTAGACTTAAGTGAGCTAAATAGAGAAAGGCAGTCTTTAGCAACAAGTATTGCTTCAGTTTGAAGCAGGTAACTGTGAAATAGCCACAGTGATATTCACATGTAAAGCTGATTTGGTGATCAGCACTTCAGAGAAAGAGCTTAGAAGTTACAGTGGGCAGAAGAAAACACAAGTGTCTGCATGATAAATTATGTGCTTCACAACTGTTGAGCAACTGTTCTACTGAGCAAACCACCAAATATACCACCTTGGGAAACTCCACTTTAACAGAGGTGACCCCCACTGCGGGTGCTTTTGGGTTTTGTGGGTTTGGGTTTTTCCTCTTTCAGCACGCTATGTTGTGTTTTTGTGTTGTTTAGCATGTGTCAACTTCTCATTAAACTTTTGATTAAATATGTTTTAACCCATCAGTGATGTGTTAGATAACTCTATCTCTGCTCCAAACAAATGACAGGACAGCCCATGTAGAGATAACATCCCTGAAGCAGCATTTTATTTTATTCACTTAATTCCAAAACATTTAATTTAGAAGTCTGGCTTCCCAGTCATCCATCTTAACATGGGCAAATATTGACATAGAGTTGTCAGAATACAGAGACAACTAAACAGCCGAAGAGTTTACAAAAAATAAATTCATGATTCTTCAAAACAACTGCAAAAGGTTACAAGTATCAAAACTCTTAGGTAGATGCACTGCATTTAAAGAAACTGTGCACATAAGTTAGAGGCAAAAAAACCAAATTGCTACTGAAACCTCACATTTCAAACAGTTTATTTTAAACTGATGAACAGAGTTGTCATTTCACACCAGCTTAACTGTTTTCATTGACTGAAGAAACTTTGGGGTGGCTAATTTACTTTGCATGCACAAAATGTACTGCTTAACAGAACTGTCAGCTCATTTCAAACGGAAAAAATTTAACTGGAATCTAGTTATCCTCAATCACTTTCCATTACTCTTTCCCATATTTTCCAATCAACAGGCAAACTAAAAATGCCTCCTTCTGCACTGCTCAAGTGCAACTAAGATAAATAGGGCCAATAAACCAATCAATCCATCAATGCCCATGAAGACTCATCTGAAACTGCTTCTTGATAAAGTGGACAGCAGATCTGAACAGCTGTACAATACAGATATGCTTAGCACAAGATATTTAGTGTGACTGTGGCAAGGAAATATTGGTGATGATGGGGATGGCCAAGTGGATGAAAGAGGGATCAGAGGAAAGCTTATTAATTATTGCCCTCTCCTGCTTCTTCATCCTGCTGATCACTCGTCCACAGAGTGAGGTTATCTCGAAGTAACTGCATGATGAGAGTGGAGTCCTTGTAGGAATCCTCATTTAGTGTGTCCAGCTCTGCTATGGCATCATCAAAGGCTTGTTTGGCTAAAAGGCAGGCCTGCTCAGGGGCATTCTGGATTTCATAGTAGAACACTGAGAAATTGAGTGCCAGCCCAAGCCTAATGGGGTGAGTGGGCTGCATGTGCTCTTTGCTGATTTCAAAAGCCTCTTTATAGGCAGCTTCTGAGGCTTCCACGACACTGTTCTTCTTCTCTCCCGCAGCAACTTCTGCCAAATAGCGGTAGTAATCCCCCTTCATTTTCAGGTAAAAGACCTTGCTCTCATACTGGAAGTCATTGCAGTTCTTGATCAAGTATTTATCTAGGAGAGCCAAAACATCATTGCAGACTGTCTCGAGCTCCTTTTCTATCTTCTCCCTATAGGCTTTAACCTTCTCCAGCTTCTTCTCATTCCCATCTGCCATAGTCTTCTGCTCTATGCTGCTGATGACACGCCAGGAGGACCGTCTAGCTCCAACTACATTCTTGTAGGCTACAGACAGCAGATTTCTATCCTCATTTGAGAGGGGCTCATTCAGCTCAGTTACCTGAAAATACAGACAAAGAGCAAATTTAAAGAGTTTGCTTTAGAGAAGAGTGTGCAAACTTCCATCAATGTTTTCATCACAAAGTGCAAGATTCAAAATTCCTTCTAGATCCCAAAACTCCTACTAGACAGGAGTAACTTTGAAACATTGAAAGTTTAAAACTGTTCTGCAGTCAGGACTTAAAAGAGAGAAATCCCCACAGTTCTGATGTAACAGAGGGGGTATTTAGAAGCCATTACAAAGAACATTCATTGAATAAAAGCGAGTCAGGCTTGTGTAATGGAGAGGCAATCATGGAGGAAGGCTCAGGTTTTTTAGGAAGTCTGCTACAATTATACAGACTACACACATCGTGATGAATTTAAATGTACCTAGAATACCAGATTTTGAATCTGGAACACAGCACTGACACTGGAAGCTGGTGCAATTCTTGCATTTCTTTCCCCTGCTGCTTGCTTCCATTCCACAGCAGAGATGGAAGCACTGCAGTCAGTAAGCTCTGGACAGTACAAATGGAATTAGTGTTTCATAGTATCTTGCAGACACCTAGTGAGCAATTATACAATGTAATAAAAAAGTTGCCCTGATTTCTGCTAACTGGCTTCAAACGAATTCCAGGGATAGGATATGAAAGAAACTCCATAGAAATAGGACAGCAAATCAGGAACAAAGCCATGATCAACTTCGAACTGCTACTTCAAAAAGCTGAGATAGAAGGATAATACTTTTAACACAATATATTTTGGCTTATTTCACTTGTTTTAATTTAAGCTAACAGACTCACGGTCACTTAAATTGTTCTACTTTCAAAAATTTGTACTCAATGAAATTAAACTCAAAGAAATTGGGATGAAAAATTTAACTCCCCTACCTTAAGCATATTGCTTTAAAAGCAGTCACTAGAATTCTAAGGATATGTACTTTGGAGTGAAAATACACTTGTCCTTCTCAGACACTGTTAAAATAATTAACTATTTATTTTAAAAAATGTGCACATTTACACTGCTTGACAGGCACCACAGTGTTCACAACCAAATACTTAACATACTACAGACAATCAAGTCACAAATATTTACACTATTCTAAGACTGCTGGTGTAGGCAGTGAACCTTCTAACAAATGTGCTTATTTCCAGATCTAAAAAAATACTTTACATTAATTATAAGCCTTAGGGTCAGAGAGCTTACTTTCAAATTTAGATTTTGTTCTTAATATATTTTAAGTCATTAGTTTTATCTCCAAAATGCCTTTTCCACAGTTCAGGAACCTGAACTCACAATAGATGCTGCTCTGCTTGTCCTAATAGTTAGAGGCAACCTACAGAGGGTGAAATGAACAGGAATCAACTCTAATGACATCTTCAGAATCTTCATCACAGCTCCCAATCTCAATGTTGTTTTCCACAACAATCTCCACTACAACTCACCTAGATCATCTTCTCTAGTAAAGATATTAACAGTTCTTTCCTGTTTAGTGACCAAAAAATGGAAGCATATAAAAGGAATCCTGACTAGAACCCTGGAATTCCTAACTCCACATGCTAATGAGCGTGGCAGTACTCCATGAGCTCAGAAGTTGCTTCCATGTGTGATCCCACAAGGGCCGTACACCAAGCTGGGCTCCTTTCACATGGAAAACACCCCAAAGTGAATGTTCCACATTGGAGAGCAGATCCATGACCTGACCCAGGTCAGTTGACTGTGATTATACTGGTTTTGTCAGCCACATCACTCAGCTAGAGACAGTTCTGAGCCAGCTGCTGCAAAAATGACTGTACCTGAGCCAGCATAAAGTCAGGCTTAATTATTAAAACTTGCCTGAAACAAAGTTACACAGTCCATAATTTTGGACCAAATAGAAAGCAGACTAATGAATTCAAACCAGATCATTTTCTTGCATCGTGTGGTTTCAGAGTTCTGTACCAAGCACTGGAGGTTCTGTAGCTACATTTACCCTAGAGAATGCCATGAGGAAGTCACGTCCCAGCAGGGGAGGATACTGCTTACATTAAAGACAACTCATTACCCTCTCCTACACAAACACACTTCATTAATCCCAAACCAGACACTCTGGGATAGGTACTAAAAATATAGAGCATCTCAAACTTTTTAAGTCTATTTATATATACAGATAAAGCTGACATAACAAACTAGAACTTCAAGCTATTTTGTTTCAAAGACTTTAGCTCAAGACTTAAATTTATTTTACTGCATAGTATTTCTCACATGACTAATTTTAAAATTTTATATCTCACATCACTCATGTTACCATTTTTAAGAAATAAATTATTTTTATCACTATGTAGCTATGTTGGAAAAGCAACATAAATCAACAGAGGTCCTAAGCACCAAGTATTAGGACTAATACTGTCTGAAAAATGAAGGGCTTATAAAGCTACAAATTTTCATGACTTCTGGAATTATCTAAACCAAAAGTACTTAATGCTGTAATCTCAGGATGCTGAAAGATTTGTTGCATCAACTGAGAACCTTTCACACTTACAGCCAAAGCATCTTTCTCCAGTGTGTCGAGAAACAATTCTGTACCTACCGTGTAAGCTTTCATTGAAATAGCTGGAATCCTGGAGCAGCATTTAATGCACTGGGAATGCCATGCCCCTTGGAAGAATGCTATTTACATATGATTGTATTTTCCATTAAAATAACTTCAGCTGGAAAAAATAAACTAAACCCATGAATTTGTAACAGCAACTATTTCATTTTCCCCTCCTGTTTACAAATTACAAGCAAAAATACTGAAATTCTTCCATGAAAAATAAGTTTACAACAACAAAAATTTGTATTGAGCAGTTCCTTATTTAAGCTACAACTGCTAGTTGGTCTGACTTTTTTCTTTATGAAAGGAATTGATGGGAATAAGAAATAAATGTTTCTCCAGCTTTATGCTGACAGATAAAATGGCAGCCTTGTCACCCTTTACTTCTTCAGAGGTAGAGTCAAAAATCAGGTGAATACACTTTCACTAAAACAAGTATTTGTTACTTCGTGCTTCTGAAGTATCTACCATGTTGCCAGCTATATTCTATATTGTAAGGTACAGTAATATCTAAAACTCTAATTGTTCAGATTTCAGTTTACACTGAGAGCACACTACTTTTGTATAGCACCTTTAAAGGTATCAGATGTGTTATGCTGAGAGATTAAAAAAAATTAAAATAAACCTTTCAAATCAAGATACCCTGGAGAATAGATACCTGAGTTACAATACTGATTTCCCTCCTTTTGGAGGAAGTCTGAGTTCTCTGGATTGCAAGATTACTTCAATATTCATCTATATAGATAAAAAGCTCTCTTAATTTTCTCTCCGTTATTTGGAATCACTGAAACAGAAGTATGAGCTGTGAGGACAGGCCACCCTCAGAGGATTTCACAGAAGCTTATGCTCAGAGCTGCAGAATCAACTTCAGACACTAAAGAGCATTCTGGAAATTGCCATGTTGGAGTGAACACCTGGGAAAGCCAAGTAACCGACAGACACTACATTACAGACATGCAACAGTGTATGAACAGCTCAAAAGAAGGGAACTGTTGCTTTGAAATTCAGATTGCTTTCTGTATTTTTAAAGTATCTAGAAGTTTCAATATTCCACTCACAAAGTGTTCTCGAGTTCCCAATTACAGAAGCTCATCATCACACAACTTATTTGTGAGCAGAAGTGGCATTATAGATGAGAATACTACAGCTCCAGATGACAGAAAATTTGCATAGTAATTTAAACAGTTTGAAGACAATTGGACATACACACTAGTTGTAAGTACTTTATTTACACACTTCCTGAAGCACAGCAACTGTGTTCTCATGGTTTCACATGTGCACAGAGACCATACATACACTGTAGGTCTGCAGTTCTTGGAGAAATATAAAGCTTGAAATTGATTTCTAGAGCAGCACATTTTAGTGGATTCTCTATTTCACCTTTTTAAATTACCAACTGAAAGCAGAGCTGTTACTATTACTTCGTATGTATTAAGAACTCTAGAGGTATAATTAAAATGCAATTTATTTTAATGTCTTGTGGCTCTGGTGTTGAAATACTCCAAAGTATCACTGCTCTAGAACTGGACAGGTCATAATATTTATTACAATATAATGGCAAAAGTGAACAAGAGCAGCAAAATTAGTATCTTTTTACTGTTCTCATTTAAAGGAGGTGACATTCTTACAACAAAAATATGGACTCCATTTGAAGCTGCTCTTTTTCAAACTAAAATCATCTTATGCCTTCAAACAGCAGCACTCTCAAGGGAAACAGTTCCTCTCGGGGCCTTTGGTGTTCACAGAGGACAGATTAGCAAGAAGAAACCAACTGTAATCTGATACGGCAAAGACACTGTTAAGCATCCAATGGCATTAACATTACCCATAACATTCAGATGGTGTGAATACTTTGTTTTCAAAAAAGGGACTAGACATAATAGGTTTGATCATTCTGCAATTTTATTATGTATCAGTACAGGCAGATCAGTACAAATAACTTTCATTGCTAGGTACTGAAAGGAGCAGAGTTGCAAATGTAACATTGTTTTAAACACATGTCAGTATTCAACAGGGTACAGAATGCACTGAGAAACTGTTACCCTACAAAGAAGAGGCAAAAAAAGGCAACGTTAAAGCTCGGGAAATGCTCCTGAACAAGGGGTAGCTTTCACACCTGGACTCAGCTACTATCTCTGAGTCACCGATGTTAGTGAGTGAGGCTAGCTCTAGTCGTGTCTTTTACAGTGAGGCAAAAGAAACGTCTAGAAGGGACTCCTCTGGCTGTGTCCCCAGACAGCCCCTGCCACAGCGCCCACCCCACAGGACCAGCGCCCCCAAAGGCTGGCGCGTGCCCAGAAGGGGAGATGCACCCCAAGGTGAAACCCACCAGCCCATGGGGGCGGAAGGAGGTGGGCGAGGACGGGCCCCCTCAGTAGCAGAGAAGGAATGCACGGCGTTCCCGCCTCGAGGAGAGGCGGGCGGCATTCAAATGGCCGCACTGCGAGCCCGATTGGCGCGGTGGGGAGACGGGAGAGGAGGGCATGGGGACAGCCACACCCCCGGGGCAGGGACAGCCAGCGAGCGGGAGGGCTGCGAGACAGCCCTAACGAGGAACGGAGGGAATAAGGGAAAAAGGAAACAGATTTTAAAAGGGGGTGCTAGGTCCGGTTTGGACCGGCTACTCTTTGTCTCATCTCCGCCGAAGGCAGGTAGGACTGGGCACCGCCCCACACGGCGGCGGGGTGTCCCGGCGGGATAGTCTGGCTCCTGCTCCCGCCCTCCTTTCTTCACCGCGACGGGTGGGAGCCGGCGGCTCGCATCCTCCCCGGACCCAACCCCGCCTCGGACCAGCCCGCACTTCCTTTCCCTCCCTCCCCCGCCACTACTCCCCTACACACTCTTCCCCGAGTACGCCTCACGGCCGCCACGCTACCAGCCCCACTCACCGACTTCATGGCCGAGGCCATGTCATCGTATCTCTCCGCCTGCTCGGCCAGGCGGGCTCGCTGCAGCAGCTGCTCTCGGTCCCCCATGGCCGCTTCCGTGGTGGCTGCCGGGCTGGGCTCTGCACGCCCCTCAGAGAGAGC
>VZTR01008412.1:53526-65511 GCA_013400775.1 Chaetops frenatus | reverse complement strand
CGGCCATTATGGTCCCTTAGCAACTGATGGGCAAAAAATTCCACAGGTGAAGAGAAACAAAAGGGAGGAACACCCAAACCCCAGCAATTGGCCAGATACTTAGCAAATGTGACATGTATATGAAGGTATTTAAAATCTAATTTTGTCACTATTTTTTCATCCCTCAGAACAATATGTTTAATTTTCTCTTCTTTCACTCTGGAAAACTTTTCTTCGTAACTAGGCTCTATATTATTCTACAGAAGGCATTTCTTTGGGTTTGTTGGCTTATAAATGCATATGTAATATAGTGGGCTATCTGTGATTGCTTGAAGTTAATGGCTGAGACAGAGAAATATTTTATCTTTTTCCAGACAAAATGCCTGAGCCTGGGTGAGTGTGGACTCGTCTGTGCCAACATGCTAATCACATTTTTCTTTAGGAGTTTGTACTGAAGCTGAAGAAAGTTGTAGTGTCTTACTGTGGATTGACAGATGACACTAGCAGTTCATCTTTCCCAAGGTAGATCTTCCTGTGAATAGGAGAACTTGTTTTCTGATGGAAAAGAAAGTGTTCTTGAGAGAGAAAGTTTTTGAATTGTACTTGTGCTTCTGATCTAACCACCTCTTTAATTACTCAGTGACATTGCTGAAGTGATTTACAGGCTCATGGCAAATACTGGAGTGTAATATCAAGGCATGCGACAAAGTCAAATCCACATCACAGAAACAGTCATGTCGACAAATTGAGATGAGTGGTAGAGTTCCAATACCAGGGGAACTGCAATGCATACAGGGAAACACTTCAAGAGTAGTCCTTCATGAGAAAGAGATGTGATAGTTGATTTGAGAGACCCTACCCAAGGATAATCATGGGAGCATTGTATATATGGATAGATCTACCTATACTGATCATGTCACTTTCATTATTTAGATTTAGTGTGTTTGTTGGCCAAGCATACACTGCATTTGTAAGGAAGGCAAAATGGCACATCCCCAGCTATGAGAAAAAAGGAATGGCCACTTTCTGGTCTGCATGGACCACATCTCTATTTTCAGCACAGTCTGAGACTGCATCAAGCATCCTTAATATTCTCCAGCTCAAGTCGAGTGTAGTTCACTGACCACATGCTGATCATAAGATTTATTCGTGGATAAAAAAGGGTTGCTCTTGGTCATTTAATTCCACTTCAATTTCTTGTTCTTCCCTCCTTGCCCCCACCACCCCCTCCTCCCTTTCCCTCAGTTCACTAATTCAGGAATTCAGTAATTTATTTCAAGGTCTGTTATTCATTTTGCTTACTATCCTGGAAATATATGGTTCCTAGAGAGCTACAGGTTGTGATCCTCTTGATTTAGGAAGTTGTCATTCTTTTTTTTGGGAAAAAAATACAAAACAAACTAAATCCCATGGAAACTCAGGACAATATAGGTGCATAACAGCAGGTGCCTTTTCCACTGTCAGAAACACTACTGTTAGCTGTCATAAACCTGCATGACCTAAGTTTAAATTCACTTAATTGGGTTAATTGCTAAGAAGACGGACTAGGAGAATGGCACTCAACAATAGCTGCAAAATATTCCTGTGCTTCTGAACAAATTCTTGAGCAATTAACCAACAATTTCTCCCATGCTACCACACTGCTGTAACTATCAACACTGCACCTAGATAGTGTAAATATGGTGCAATTATAATTTTGCAAAAATCACTTAAGTAATTTTAGATATGGTACCATAAAATTAAAACATTAGTTTGTTATGAAATGATGTCTTTTAGCCAAAGCAGATTGGCACTGTTTTTGCCATGAACTAACACTTCTGCTTTGTCTTCATCTCCAGGATGGCACCTGCAGTAACTGGGACAAAACCAGACAGAGGTGTTGGTGGCATACACTAGTATTAAGGAGGAGACAAATACTGTTAGCCGGCACAATTTTGCCTAAGAAAACCACTAACAGACATCTCTCATTTGTGTGTCTGTGGAGTGATTTTATTTTTTTTTCTCATTCTGTTCAGGGTGAATAATTCCCATATCCCATTAAACTGTTCACCTGTGTCGTTAATCGTAAAAATTAGATGTTCATTTGAAAGCAGTGTCAGCATGCAAGTATCATAAAGTAGGTCACACTAACTTTTACACTTTTTTAGGATGAAATTGTATTCTAAAACAATAACCTTGAAGCATATGTTTGAGCAAAAACTACTCAGAAAGCCCTAATATAAGTGGTACTAAAGAAAAAAAACTGCATTTTTGGTCTTGGGGAAATTGTTCCAGAATGTAACATTTATTATAAGTGAAAGCACTATCAGTTAAAGGAGATGAAAGACCAGGTGTGCTCATGGGGAGTCCCTGATGGTCCCTAAAATAAGCCACTTGCTCACAACGTATAGTGGATGAAGAATGAAAAAGGGTGAGAAAGGCAAAGAGGATAAAAAACAACACAGGCAGCAATGATAGATGTTCTTAGTGTATTAGTTCCTGTTAGTTTCATCACCAGTTGTACTAGATACCCTGCTTTATTGGTGAAGTGTCAATATTTGATTATTTTGTGAAGTGGTTGATGTTTATTGTGCCTTCTGAATTGCAATGAGGTGTCATAAAAAACCTTAGCCTTCCTATGCATTTAATTTATGTACCATTTTTTGGTGTTCCTGTAGAGCTAAATGTCATAGTAAAGTGGAACATTAGATTACCTAATTAAGTATTTCAGAGGGATATGTGCTAAAAATAAAACTGACAAGTGGTAGCAGTTTGCTTTTATTAGTAGTTCTGAATGTGTAAAATATAGAAGACAACTTCAAGCCTATACTTGAATAGGATTAATTTTAGGAGTGTTACTTACATTCTGCATCATCAGGGAGACTCTTCAGTGATTTCTTTCAGAACTGGATCAAGCCCAATAATAACTGAACCACTTAACAATCTCCCAACGCTTTAATTGTCAATTATCTCATTTTTCATGTGGCCTTCAGTCGTTAACTGGCAGGGGAGTAGTGGTTAATGCTTCCAGAGATAGGATTTTCGAGTGTGCTGCATGCAGCAGTCATGGCACAGCATGGCTCTCAGAGGACTCTGTGACATTTGTTTGCCAGCAATGATAAAACTGTCCATTGTAGTTTTACTGACAATCAGCAGTGTGATTATGGATTTATCTGGTACTGTAGAAATGTGTGGCACATTGACATCTGCAAAAATGATTTAATTTTCGTTCCAGACAAGTGTAGAGCTAAGTGCTTAGTAATAAAGCAACATTTATAAAGTAAATATTATGATGACCTAATGCACCCACAAAAGTGTAATTCATGTTTCTTGGAAATGAATGATGAAGCAGGAATTCTGTCATATGAGAAAAAACATTAGAAAAGTATAAGATACAGGTAGATGAATATGACTAATGCTTTTGTTGATTGAATACAATTTGAAGTTAGCTAATCCTGTGAAAATGTGGTTGTTTCCTTCACCTAAATAAAGCGTCATCAATTGCATGTAATACTCCATAAATCTATTACATGAAAGTGCCTTAGGATTTCCTTAATAGAGAAGAAATACAATGTGTTGTGTGTTGAAATATTACTTTTACTTTAATAGCAATAATCCTAAAGTTATTGTGAACCTGAAGTAATTGAATTGGCAGTGTTAAGCAGGAAGCTTGTTTATACATGTATGGGAGTATGTTCATGTGAACATTTAAAATGATGAATTAGAAAAATGAGATCTTTTAGCTTCACAGAATCACAGAATATTCTGAGTTGGAAGGGATCCACAAGGATCATTGTGTCTAGATCTCTCTACAACTATGTGAAAGCCTATATTGCCATATGAGAAGCTTCCAAATTCATTTATCTATCATATGAAATAATAAATGTTAATTTTATTAAGGGATTATGTTAGCATTTTGTTTAGTTCTTGCCCATATACTCCAAAGCAAAAGAAATTTTTTCACTACTGTGAAAGATCCAGAGGCACATAGCTCATGCAAAAATGCTTTGTGGTCTAGCAGAAACACCTTGCAGTGACTGACTTAAGAAGCTCAATTTATTTAGTTTATAAAGAGGAGTTCAGAGCTGACTAGATCAAATATTGTGAGTACCTGCACTGGGAAGAGAAAGCTACTGTTAGAGAGCTCCTTAATTTGACAAAGTGCAGCAAGACTGTAAAGCTGGAGTTTGAAAATGCAAGAAATACCAGTAAAGTACAGTAAAATGTGGGTTTTTTTAAGAGAGGGGTTATTTACTCTTAGATTAAACTTAACCAAGATGGACTATTTCATAAAAGCTGTGTGTTAGTGTTCTTAGAAGTTATGAGACCTTGATGCAAGAATTACTGATGATGGTTGGTGATATGCATTATGGATGCATATACTGAAACTGTTGCTATGGCCATTTTGGTCACATAATCTCTTTCAAGTGCATGTCCTAGTGGTGCTGTCCGTGCTCAGTTTTGCTGTTACAGAAAGCTAAAAGTATAATTTGTGGTTTAGTGTCCTTAAGTATATCAGCAAGTCCTACATTGTGTATCGGCAATAATCCCTCTCTGGCATATATGGCTTTTCATAATATATTATGGGACTATATTGACAAAGAAAATTACAGTAGTAGAATATTGCTTCATAGCTGAGACATACAGGCAAAAGAACTAAACTTGTATTCCTCTTTTAGAAAACTTAATTTCTCAGAAGCATAAACTGAATATAAAAGATTTAATGTAATCTGTATAATTAATTTAATCTATACTATATGAAAGCAAACCTACTAACAGTCTAGATTTTTAAGTGAGATATTTTCAAATCCATTTTAATGTTGTCTTACTTTCCAGCCTTTTCATTGTTTATCAAAGGGTGATAGTAGTTTCTTTCCGTATAAGATTGCCATAAAGAGTAATAAATACTGGCAAAAGCTCTAAGATCCTTAGATGACAGAGACTACAGAAGTAGAAAGATTAAGTGTTAGACAGAGGTACAGCTCAAAATTCATATGGAGAGAGACTTTTCATCCAAGATTGTTCAGGAAACCATTAAAACAATTTCCCATTTTTCTTTCTATTGGCAATTTTCCAGTAGTTAAGCAAACAGTGACCGTATGCAACATCCTCAGCATAGTACAGTTTGTGACACAGCAAATACCAGAATAAAAGTAGATTCTTTCAGAGTATCCAGACAAAGCCTGGATATTATTAACCCATATTATTTGGTGTTGTTCTTTGTGTGATGTTACAGTTAACGAGTTATAGCANCTAACAGCCTAGATTTTTAAGTGAGATATTTTCAAATCCATTTTAATGTTGTCTTATTTTCCAACCTTTTCATTGTTTATCATAGGGTGATATTAGTTTCTTTCCGTATAAGATTGCCATGAAGAGTAATAAATATTGGCAAAAGCTCTAAGATCTTTAGATGACAGACACTACAGAAGTATAAAGATTAAGTGTTAGATAGAGGTACAGCTCAAAAGTCATATGGAGAGAGACTTTTCATCCAAGATTGTTCAGGAAACCACTTCATTAAAATAANAGGAAACCATTAAAACAATTTCCCATTTTTCTTTCTATTGGCAATTTTCCAGTAGTTAAGCAAACAGTGACCGTATGCAACATCCTCAGCATAGTACAGTTTGTGACACAGCAAATACCAGAATAAAAGTAGATTCTTTCAGAGTATCCAGACAAAGCCTCTAACCCATATTATTTTGTGTTGTTCTTGGTGTGATGTTACATTAACAATGAGTTGTAGCAGCTCATGAGAAGTTTTCAAAATAGAATGAGGTGTTATTAATCAATTTCACCCAAGTTCTTGGAAGAACATTATAGTTCTTTAGACTTCAGCCACCTAATTCAGTAATCTAATAAGCAAGGAAAACCCTTCATACTGTAAAAATTACTAAGCTACATGAATCCCAATCAAGTTACTCTTATGTTCCAGTTATGAATTCACTTGACTGAATAAAAATGCCTTCTCCAAGTGTTCATTTATCTCCAGCTTTCTGTGCCTACTAAATATTTTCATATGCTTGATTGCTTGAGAGCTGCAGTCAAGTACCTTCAGATCTTTATTCCCTTTCCTTTTAGACATACCCTTGCTCATTACATTTGATCTCTTGAGAATAATGTTCCATAAACAGGTTGGAAACAAATTGTGTTAACTCCTTGGAAATGTTGTCTAGTATTTTTACCCCACCTAACTGGGGAAGTGAGATAAGATTACTCCCATGGTTATACACAGATTTCTTTCCATAATCAGTTGCCTTAGATGATTTTATCTTCCTCATAAAGGCAAAGAGTTGTGTCAGCTGAGTCTCAAATGCAAAGAATTTTCTTTTAGGTAGAAGCTGAGAAAATCTGGACAATGTCCACAGTATGGAGCCATTGCTGCTGTATTTTCCTTGATTGTGGCAGCCCTGCTCCTCTGCAGTTCTGTGCTCAGGCCTTGGGAAGTGTGGGAAGTCGGGATGTTTTCATGATCCCTCAGAATGCTTCCTTAAATATTTCGCTGATATTCATCTAACCCAGTCGAGGCACCTAAAAGATAGATATGTGTGTCTGAGTTAATCACTCAGGAGGAGTAGACATATTTCCATAATGATTCATTTAACCCAGTTTTCTCTGAACATGAAGTGAGTGTAAATGCCTGAGACCCGTGTATTTTAAATAAATAAATAAATATGAAAGACTACATCAGAGGAATTCAAACCTTTTTTTCACCATTATGTTTTGAAATAATCTCTCTCAAACTACCCAAAGGGGAGATGCATGATAACAATATTCACATTATCTGAGTTTAGCCCAGGTTTGCCATAAAAGTGGGCTGGGTGATCCTCGTCTCTCCACACTCACGATGAAAGGGAGAGGAACTATGCCAGAGTGTAACTTAGGAATTGTAACTGAATAGGAAACACCCTTTCTCCAGAAGAGGGGTTCTGAAAGAAATAAGTTGGTGATAGGAGGTGATAAATGTGCTTTAATAGTCCAATGCATTTCTTAAACCATTCGGTTTGTTCAGTTTATTAGGCTGAAAGTATGCAGAAAGTCCTGTGGAGTGTCAGTTCTGCAATGCTAAATGAGGCCTTAACCAGGTATGCCTGGAAAGCTGAAAATGCTTTTGCTGATGTTTGGGTGCATCTGTACCTATCTGAAAGATCGTTCCATAATTGTGCCTGACTTGAAGGAACTTTTAGATGGATTTGGTTGTGCTCTTAATTCTGAAGTGGAATGTAGTAGATTTTCACTCGAAAAAGAATTGCTCCATTTGTTCCCCCATCTCGCTAAAAAAACCCCAAACAACCAACCCAGCACTATTTTTTTTTTACTGCCTGCTGCAGTACATGAAAATGAAATAGAGAAAGAAATATGTTTAATACACTTTGAACATTCAGGAACTATTCAATTTGAATGTTCGTTAAATGAAAAAGATATTAATGTTGTGGCTATTTGAAAAAGTGTTTCTGAAATAGTATGCTGAAAATAAACACAAATAGACTAGACATTTGTGCATACCAATCTTGTATACCATATCTGTTTCAGCATTAAAAATGTAATGCAGGCTGTCTTTTTTGTTTTCCCCCAGTCAAAACCATGTTAATTCTTTTGAAAATAATAAAATTCAATTCCTAGGGCACAAACAGGATGTGAAATGTTCTGCAGGTAAAACACAGGTCCAAGTATTAGATGCACACTCTTTACTTTATGTTTAAACATTTAAAACTGTTTCTATTCTGAATAATGATTCTGAGGGTAATTTTATAAGCATAAAAACCAAAGATCATATCCTCAAATTTCTTCAGTTTTTATTTGACAAAACAATATGTTGGCAGAAATATTTTTAGAAATTGCTGAGAGCTTAAGGGACAGAAAGAGATCTCAGAAGAGATTATATTTCCCATTCCTTTTTGTATTATTATTAATATTGGTCCTCCTTTAGGGCAACTTACTTTAGATAAGCCTTCCGGAATATATGCCAGTTTGTGCAGCCTGATATTACTTTTTGATAAACTCTTAAGACTTTTAATCTGGATCAGCAGGTAGATGGCCTGTGAACCTGGGTTCACCCTTCATCACACACAAGAATGATCTTTGCAGGTCACTTGTAGATCTCTTTCTGTAGGCAGTGGTGTAACTGTCTCATATTCCACACTCCGAACGCTGGAGAAGGAGAGATTCACTGGGATTCTCTCTTCTGCTTCTGGATGTGTGAAGAACAGCTTTCGCCAGACCACCAAAGTACTTTGACTCCTGAAGTAAAGAGCTGTACTACAGATGGTTATGCTTTCTCTGTAAGTAAGCATTGGAAATAAATGAAGCAGGAGAGTGATTTAATATTTTGATTCAGTGGAGTCATAAATCAGTTTCTTCTGATACTTTAATTTCAAATTTTAAACTGACTTTCCAAATAAAAGTCAGTGTTTAAACTTTCTTCCTGAAATACTTAACCTTATAATGATATAAGTGTGCAGTTTTCCTATTGCCTAAATAGATATTACTATAAAAATCAAGTAAGGGTATTATTCTATTTTAAAGCTTTCAAAACAAGTTCATAACAAGTTCATTATCATTACGAAGCAGTTTGAACTTTTTTTTTTTTTTTGATAGAAAGTCCCTAAATGAGAAACTAGTTTTTGAAGCCTGTGTTCAAATAAATCCCATGAAGAGTTTCCTACTTGCACTTGCCTTTATGTCAGTTTTCCACATTGAGTCTTTGGTAATTGCTTCAGAATGAGAACAAAGACACCACTATGTTCACGTTAGTCACGTGTTTGTAAATTATGAGCTACGGGTGCCAGTGATGGCTTTGTTTTACGTTGATTAGGCCACGTTGCAGTGCTGTGCAGCTTGTCCTGAATGTGCTTCAGTGGTTCAGAGCAACGCAGTGTGAAGGGGAGGCTCCTGCTCACACAGCAAACCTCATGCGTGGGGGCTGCATGTGGCTTGCTGTGCTGAGAGCTCAACAGGAAAATGCAACTTTTGATCTTTAAGCTTGAGCATGCGGAATGTTTGATTTTGGGCCTGCTTTGCATGGTGTTTCAAATCACTTTGGTATTTTGGGCTATTCACCAACTCAGTTCAGGAGATCCAGGTGTTGGGAGTCTGGAATGTTCTTCCACAACAATCTGCAGTTTCACTGCTGCCCATCTCTTCTCACTGCCTTTCCTTCTCTTTTTTTTGACTGAAGATTTCACTTAATGCAAAAGGACATATGACTAATGGTGTTAGCAGTAAGAAGTACTTCTGCTCTACCAATCTTTGTTGGCTGGCTTTCTTTTACACTGTGTGGTTATTGAGGTTTAAAATGTGATTTGACTAAGAAAGATGATCGGAATTATTTCTGTATGACCTGGTAAAACACTTTCTTACTGCTTTTCTGCAGTATGAAATGCTGCTGTACTTGTACTGAAGGTACCATTTTGGATGTACTCCATATTTTTTTGTTTTTATTTCAAGTATAAGGTGAACAGAGATTACCTGCATGATAAATTCTTTTAGTAATTTTTCACATAGCACAGAAGTTTTCATGTGAAAGTTTTGAGCTATTTATTTGTGAAGTGCTTCGAAATTGTAAAGAAAAAGCAGTAATTTAAGTACATAGGCATGCATACATATTACAAAATATACTGTACATGAAAATGGTGCTTTATTAGAAATAATTTGTCAGCAAATTAACTGGCATTTTATGGGAAAAATTAAGAAGAAATAGCTATGAAACACTGAGTCTTTTCAGAGCTCTTGCGGTCTGCTTTTTGTCTGGGTTTTTTAATATTATTTTATTAGCATGTAAATTCTAGTCTTAGAACTTTGATGATCCAGAGTTTCAAGACAGTGAAGAACCACTTTTAAAATAAACTCAGTTAATTCACACAATGTAAAGTTCTTTGAGATTTCAATTGAATTTTGATTAATATAGAGTAGTGTTTTGCTATGAAAAGAGTTAAAATGTTATTTTTGTGAAAGTATTTCTATTTTTTTTTTCTTACTGTGCTTTTTGGAATTTTCCTCTTGAAATCTGAAATAAAATAAGTCAAATAGCAGTGGTTGAGGGTTTATTTGGCGAAGAAAGTATATATTGTGTGCTATCTGTTGAAACTGTTCAAGAGTAGGAGCTTAAAAAAAAATTAATGTGCAATGCTGTAAAAAGTTGCTTATAACACAGTAATACATTTGTCCTCATCCACAGTTTCTTGTGTAGAATGAACGAAAGGCTCCCATTTTACCAAGATAAGTGTCAGTTACCTCAGATTAAATATTGTGTACAAATGTACGTAATAAACACATAAAAACCTGTTTGCATTTCTGTTTACTAACTGTGCTAACAATTACAGCATCTGGTTTTGCTCTTTTTGCTCATGAGCTGCTATGATCTACTTTTGCTCATATAGTAAGAATTAATGGTAGAATAATGTTCTCTCTGATATGTGTTGTCTCTTCTCGAAGGATTTATTAGGTAGCTTCAATTCAGTTTGCGCTCTGAAGGGATAATATCATTACTTTATGTTCAATAAGGCTGTTGGGTTTTATCTAGAACTAATTACCATCTAAAACCAGCCTAATATAATTTTAAAATATGGCATCATTAAGTATGGAAGCCATAATAAATTGAAAAATAAATGGTTTTTAAAAAAATTAACCCTGATTATATTTAGTATGTGCCTCAGGGTTTGGTAAGGGATATAAAAAGGATGCAAACTTTCCCAAACTGCATTCACTTTCTGAGTGGCATGCACAGTATGCACATTACTAGAAAAAATAATTCATATTTATCTTATCTCTTCTGGAAGTAAGTGCTAAAACTTACCCTTTAACTAATTAAACTTACAGCTGGTGGTTAGGGAAACATACTCTGTTGCTATTTTTAAAGTATGACAGATGCTGCAGAGATTGTGTACTCAATCACATTGAGACATCCTTGTAATTAATCAATTGCTGTGACAATGAGTCAATTTTTTTAATGTATATGATCTATTGAATGAATTTCCAGTATTACTAAATGAAGCAAACAAATTACTATTTTTTTAGTGCTACAAGGGCTTGGTACAACGATCTTTCTCCCCAGTGAATAGATGATGTGCAACCAAATTCTTTTCTACACATTTGCCCACTCCATTAAGAGGAGCTTCAGAATGAAATTGTGAAAACAAGTTCACATTTATAAAAGAAAATTTATTTGAGGGAGAAAGACGATAAAACAAAAGAGTTTTACAGTGCTGGGTGCGTAGCCCTCGCTGGAGGCCAGAGGCACAAAGGCACGAGGCTGATATCACGCCTTTTATACGCCTTGGTTGTCACTCAAGAGCACATGGGTACTTTCTACCAATCAGGGGGCTGATCACTGGCTCCTCCCCAGGACTGCCCACTTAGAGCATGCTCAGTTCTCAGACAGGGAGTGGCCCCGGTTTGATTGTCACCTTTTAGAACCCTCCAAGAAGGTCCTAGTCCTCCCCCTTGCTGCCCATTGGCCATTTTATTAGGGCAAAACTTACAACAAATATTACAACAATACCTAATTTACACCAGCAATTAAACATCACCAACTAATTACAAACATCACTGTACAATGAAACGGTCTCTAAAACATTCAACATATAATCTGTGAAAGCCAATCCTAAAACATTCATCTATCACAAAATTGAGAAAATTATTTTTACTAGTGGGAATAAAAGGTAGCATCATCTCTGGGGGATGATCAACCCTACATGTATAATTGCTTGCTAAGACAGGAGATGTTGGTGTGATGAGTCGGCTGCCTGGGCATTCTTGGTTATCCATTGGCACTCTGGAGTAGGGTGAATATTGTCTTTAATTGTTGATGCAGAAAGCTGACAAATCCTTTTATGGATTTGAATAGATAAACTCAGGCATTGACAATGGAATGTGGCATGTGGTTTATGGGGCCAGGGCTGACACATGACTTTTTTGGTCACTGAAGTTAAGGTCCTTAGTTATGTTTTTGTATGAATGGAACTGAGAGTGTAGAGAGGAAACTACACTTGTGGGAAGAGGGGAAGTTGGTTTGTTTGGTTTCTC
>VZTR01008412.1:11674-39857 GCA_013400775.1 Chaetops frenatus | reverse complement strand
ACTCTGGGGCAGAGGGTCCTGTACAGCTTCTGCTGCACTTCCAATAAAAGCTGCACCTCCTGGTGACATCAGCCCTTCTACCTCTCCACGTGCTAAAAAGATTTAGAAATGTGATAACTGCCCGGGGGCTTTATAAGCTGTTCTTGCCATGTCTAAGTTAATTCATATTAGTTCATTTACTGCACATTCAAGTTTTTATTGAATTATTGAGCTTCTGTGTGAATAAAAGTCTCTGTGTGAGGAGAGATACTGTGCTGTCAACATCTGCTGAAAGCTGGGATTTGTGATGTATGCCAGAGTCCTGGGAGTTCTTCAACTGGGGATGGTTTGAAAAAGCAGCTGTTGAACAAAAAACTAAATGAAAATTCAGCATTTGTCAACTCTTGTCTGTCAGAATTCAGAGATGGAAAGTGCATTATTATTTAGAACATCAAGAGTTCCTTTTACAATTACTACTGTTCTTGCTGACTGTGTCCTTGTTACTATTTATTCCCTGCATTCGTGAGGGTTTTTTTGCAAGGTAATGTGTGGCCTAAATTAAGAAGCTTTGCTTCAGCAATCTGCAAACTGCTGAAGCAGTCAAAGAAGATGTAGAGCAATCATTTTTGTAGAAAATACTGAAGGAAAATTACATTCTCAGTCTCTAGTGACAAGCAAGCATCTGTTTTTTCCTTTGCTTTAAAAGATGTTACAAGGTGATAGGAGACATTACTGCTCCATTAACAAAAATGCTGTTGAAAAGTACTGGTGAGCTTCCTCCTAGGATCTGCTTTCTCCATTTGGCATTCAGGGATGCTACACCAACCAGTTTATTTCAAAGGCTTGTGCAACAGAAAACATATATACAAGCATATCGCAAATTTATATGAAAGTGAGCATCTGTAGAGTAGAAGTTACAATTACAGGCTGTTTTTACTGATTTTATATTGGCATTGTTTCTGCTTTAACTCAGGAAAGAAATAGCTTCTCTTATCATTTCTGGAAAATACTTAAGGAAAGGTGCAGGGTTAGTAACTGAGAAAAATTTAATAGTTTCCTGTCCTTCAGTTGAAAGATACAATAAAAGATTTTTGTTGCATATAGTGGAAATTTTTTCCTGCAAAGTACATAGCAGCAGAATTAAAACAAACCAGAAGAACATGGAAAGGGATGTTTTTCCAATATGTTTTCGGGATTAAAAATGGAAATAAATATTGATATATTTCTAACCGAGACTTATCTGCCTTACCTTCTGATTCTCTTTTCATCGAGGAAAAGTAGGTTTTATTTTTTATTTAATTCAAATTCTGAGGATTCCAATTAAAATTATTTTAGCAGAAACAGTTCTACTTGTATATATTTAAGCGGTGGAAGGGAGGAGTTAAAATGCAGACTGTTAGGCATATCTTGGATGGCCAAGAAATTTCAATTAAAAGGTGTGAAAAATAATTTAGCATGTACTGGGGAAATTTGTAAGAGCAATTTTTAAAAATTCCTATAAAACACAGGAGACTTTATGTACAATTTTATGAAGGTTCAGATTGGTAGCTAAGCTAGTTAAACACTATGCATTTAGAACATCCGAAAAGACACTGCTGCAAAGCTTTATATTATTCCTCAGTGTTCATGGATGCTTTCAGATGTTTAGTTGGATCTGTCAAAAGTGCAGTACAGTTCAACTCCTATCTACAATTATAATCTCAAGGGAGATTTTCAAGACCAGTGAGATGAAGGAATAAAAAAAACCTTTTTTTGAGAGTAAAGCAACTTCAGAAGAATCTTCAGATATTTTCCTTTATCAATTCCAAATCACTCGTAAACATAAGGAATTCTTATTTGAGGCAGAGTGAGCTCTGGGTCAAGAAGCCAAAGGTGATGGCTTTAGTCAGTAGTTGAGTAGAACTATACAAAAGCAGCTCCATTTTGCAGTTTTAGGCAGTAGACTGCCTGGAAAATGTTGTGTGCTACTTGAGCTCACCTAGTATCAAACCAAAGCTAAAATATCTAACTTTGGAGTATCAGTTTCCTACCCAGGTAACAGGCTACTTAGCGGATTTCCTTATCTGAAAGTAAAACCATAATTTTGAAATATCTTTGGTTTTGAAAGATGAAATTTAAGGATGCTGAAGTTGCAGGGCCAATGACAGCAGGATTCTAACTGTAAGAGTGAGACTTCATAAAATGTTGATACTTTTCTTGGATGACATTGCATATACAGAACTGAGCTCCATATTTTGTGATATATCAGTTAAACTGAATGTAGTCTTTTAGTCTCTTGCTGTATTTTTTGCTGGTTCCCAGCTGTCCTAGAACCTTATTTATTTGAATAGACTTAACTGTGGAAAAAAAGAATATAAAAACCTTCCCAGTTTGGTTATGGCATACTTTTAGCAATGAATCTGTCACAGGGTCCATCTGAATTGTGCCAAGATTTTTCTCCTATTTGTTTTCTTCTGGACATAGCTTTCTTGGCAGTTTTTTATGTGAATTTCAGAAATGTAGTTTGCTTGCTGGGAGACACTGGGGTCTAGCAAAATGATTTTCTGGTCAGGATTCTCTTAAAGCCATAATGGATACACATAGCAGTTGGGAAGTTATTTCCTTCCCTCATTCTCCAAGCTATCAAAAACAAAAGCACAGCAAAAATTAGACTTGAGAAAAACATGGACTGGTCAGTTTGATTGTTAAGGCTTCCTTAATAAAATTTTAAAAAGCAATAAAAGAACAAGCAGATTGGACCACTCAGACAAATGGAAACAAGCTTGGAGTTTTTAATCAAAAATATATAATTATGGGAGGTAGACCAGGAAAGAAAACAAAAAGCATTTCCTAAACAACTAGTCCTAAAAATAAGTAAGCAAAGAATGTTAACCATCTGTACGAATCCTGCAGTGTTTTTCCTTTAGCTTGCACTTCCTTAATACTTGGTAAACCGTTTTGATCTTCCAGAAATTCTCATCCATATAAATTCCTCATTATCTTCATTTGTGGTTTATCCTCCTCTACCCCTCCTCCACTTCCCTCCTAGTGAATGTGTAACATACCATATAAATCCCCTTCAAAAAACTTTCGTTTACTGACTCAAAAAGTTGTTACATCCCAAAACTCATTCTCCAATTGGAAACCATTTCAAAATTTGTGCCTTTTTTTCCCACCATGTGAGGGTTTTTTTAGAATTACAATATAAACAAAACATAAGAAATTAATTTCTAACCTAGTAATTAGAGATCTGAAATAGATTGGAGGAACTGGTTCCCAATTGCAATAAAAAAATGGTATCCTGGCCGTGGAGAAGATTTCTTCCAGCATATCAGTTGTGTAAAGCAGTCCCAGTGTGAATAATGTTTCGTAATACATTGAAGAAATTCACTTAGTTTTTTGGGAAAAAAAGCATGTTTCAAAGTCCATTAATCTCTGGAACACGGGACGTGTTCTTTTCAAATGCTGTTTTTGGCTTTTAGCCTTCTAACTGGGGCAGTATATCCAGATTTCATAAGCCATCCAGTCAGACCAGGCCAAGGCTTACAGGAGGCATGGAAGTCCACCAGGTATGGTTCAGCCAGTTGTGAGGCACAGCTCAGCATTGACACAAACAGAATTTAAGTTTGACAGAGGTGTAAGCAGAGATAAGATTGTCTTTTGGTAGTGTTTAAAGCTAGATTACAACTTCCTTTAAAATTGTTCTGTCTTATATAACCTTTGATTTTGAAAGTTAGCCTTGATATATAAACATACATCTGATGTATGTGTGCGTCTGAGAGGAAAAAAGCAAACAATAAATCAAATCTAGATTTTGCACATCATATAATCCATCATCTTTGGTTTATACAAACATATGCTCGCTGCTTTCAAGGGACCATGTCGGGGAGGGCAAGGTTCAAAGCACCATGCTTGAGAGAGCGAGAGTTTCCTAAGCAGTGCACATCTGTTCTTGAAGTACTTTTGTAATATGCAACCGTGAATGACCTTCTCTAAGCTCATTTTTAAAAGGGAAACCTAGGACAATGTGGACACTATTGAGATTGTACAGTTACTATATGAAGTTGTATCCATTTTGATCAGAGGAAATTTTAAAAGTGTTGTCAGAGCAGAATTTGGCTATTATTTTACAAGGTCTTATCAAAGCCCAGATGAAAGAAGTGATTTATTTATTGGCACAGGCTTTCTAGAAATAACTACAAAAGTAAGAGAGAACCTTGTAACATAAACATAGCATCACATAATGAAATCAACATTTATTTTTTCTAATTCGTACTCTTTATGAGATATAAGCACTAGAGGACTTTTCGAGACTTGTTAGAGCCATAGAAAGGCATTTGAATATCTGTAACAAAGACTGGAAAAGGGGCAAAGGATTTAGTATCCTTTCTGTCATGGAGAATCAGTAAGATCTGATCTCCTCAGAGATAGGAGGGAATTGGTGCAGTGAAAGGAACTACCTTAACCATCTCTTCTGCAGATGAAGAGATGCATTTACTCAGTCTTAAGTTCTCCTAAGGTGGAGGTGAAGGACAGTCCAGGAGAACTCCTTTCTTGGCAGGTGCTACAGGAGCCATTCAGTCCTTGGTGGTAGTGAGTAGCATGACTCTCAGGATGGGCCAGAGCAGCAAATGTTTCCTCTCTTAAGGGGCCAGAGTTCACTGCTGATGTGCCTGTTTTCCCTCCTTTCTTCTGACATAAAGGTAAAGGGTTTTTTTGCAATGTGGGTCCTTTTTTTTTAACAGAAATTAATATTCAGTAGTGATTTATTGTTTTTTCCTTGTATTTTTTATTCCCTTATCCTTACTAAGAGGAAAAGGGATGGAAAGCAAAGCAAAGGTAAATATTCTTAATGTGGTAAATATCAGGGAGTTCTCTGGGAAAGAGAAAGGAGCTTTCTTCCCTCAGTTAGGCACTCATGGTGCTGTGAGCAAAGGAATGGCTGTCAATGGCTGTCAACAAAGTAAAACAGATGAGACAGAGGACAAAACCAGTAATTAACTGTGGTTAATTGGTATAATTCATTAGCTTGTTTCTGAAAGCAGTCACAGAATATCTCCCTTGTGAGGGATGAGAACAAACTAGAAGCTAAATATTCTTTCATTGTAATTCTTTGTAAGAATTTTCTTAATGTTTCGTGATACATGGGCTAGAAAATATCCACTTATTATCAGAATAGTAGGCATTTTATGTGTACATACACACACAAGTTACTGCACTACTCTGTGTCTTCATTCCTTCCGTCCTGTCATTTGTCTGTCTTAGTTTCCTCTGACTATGAAATCTGGGGGGACTGAGCACTGCACTTCGAAATGGCTCAGGCTGTGCTGGATCCAAGTTTCATGAGTCACTGGCAGCTGCAGCAATGGAGTTTTAGCAGTCCCATGTGTGGATAGGAGGAAACATTTCACCTCCTGACATGTGCTGGCAGAGCGCTCAGCAGCCAAGCAGTGTGGCCCCATTTGCAAGCACGGGAGAAGCATGGCTGTTGGAGCTGTGTTTGCTGTTCAAACAGCTGATCTGCATCTGCTGGATCAGGTAAAAAAACCCCACAGGCTAGGTGGAAGCATCCCACAGGCTGAGCTGTGTTGTGCTGTGTGACATGATACAGATAACAGAGCTCCAGTCTCTCTGGACTCTATGATCTGACATAATATACATAATGTTAATCAGGAAAGCTCTCATACTGCTTTCCTACATTTGCATTACATGGGCCTATTTATCCCTGAGACCTTATCTTAGTTTTCTTCCCTGTCAGTTGTGTCATCCAAAATCCTAAAATTCAGTGCTTTATTTATTTTTGCCAGTGGAGAAATCTGTTTTTCACTAATTGTAGAAATGGAAAACAGATTATCAGAACTTCAGCACAGTTATTCTCCCACACTAACTGTCCTGTATTTAAGGAAATAGTGCTTACGTTGTCACCCATCTCACTCTCTTCCAGTTTGGGGAAATTGTAACTGTGGACGTAAGCTCTGCAGAAAAATATAATGTGTGTTCCATCCAGTTTTCCTTTCCTCCTATACTCACTCAAACGTTGCCTTCCTTTGAGGTAGCCAGGTGTAAAAGTGTATAGTTCTGTTTAGTTTGTCTTGGGGCACAGGTCAGTCTCTTCAGATACTTATTCAGGATCTTACATTTTTATTATGAAGCTAATCATAAGTCCAAATCTATATACCATAACAGTAAGATACATATTTTGATGGTTTTACTGTATTGGTTCAGAAGGACTCTTTGGTAGTATAATACATTCTCTTAATGGATTCAGAAAGTTCTGTGAGGCTCTTATCTGGCTGCATGCCCAATAGATCGGTAGGTTTCTAACTTTCAGCTTTGAAGCCCGGGAGGCTGGCTTAATGGGAAAACGAGGAGATGGACTTTTAGGCATGATGTGGTAAATAGCATTAGCATTTTCTAGGTCTAGAATGCCAATTCTGCCAAACCATGAAATCATACATGCTCATTTTACAGAGGAGGCTTTGGTTAACTGGACACCAAGATAAAATCATTAAATCATTCAACATAGAATATGGTATTTCAGAAATAGGGCAGTAAGGAAAGAATAGATATGTTTACTACTGACAACATTTTTAGACTTAAAGGAAACATTCTTTGTTTTATGTTTATTCTTAACATCAAAAAATGCCTCTGTGGAAAGGTAGTTTGATCACATAATAGAAGGGAAATGGTTTAAATTTTAATTCAGATTGAATTCAATCCAAGTGATCAGTATCTGACTAGAATGAGTAGCTGACATTTAGGGATGGTAGCTCATGTGACTGCAATTATGATATAGTTCATTTTTTGATGAAGTAATTTTACATAAAGTAATACTTTCATTAATTGATTATTTTCAGAGAAGTTAAAAAAGGGAAAAAATTGCTTATTAGCCCAAGAGAAGGTGATTTTCCCTGGCTATATATAAATGTGAGGTTTACATTAGAAGAATGGCAGAAAAGCCCATGACATGCTATGGTTTTCATCAGTATCTAGTTTTCCAGAGAAACATTTAATGAAAAACAAGGGCCTGCATATTGTTTAGCTTGTTTTTAAGGAAATGAGACATAAATGACTGTACTGTGCACTCACTGGTGTTTCTCTGGTAACTTTTGTACTTGTGCAATTCAAGCTTGAGCAAGAATGCAATTTCCCAAAATAACTGCAATGACCCCAGTAAGGAGGAATGTTACCTCATGGTTACCTGTTGTGCTGGGAGCATGCAGACCTGCAGAACTGGCTACACTTTGTTGAGTTCTTAAGCGAGATACATGGCAGGTTGTGGGGACACTTGGAGGGCAATTTACAGAGTGTGGACATCAGTCATAAGTGCCATGGGATAGTGGATAATTCTGCAGGGCAAGGGAAGGAGCTGGAATTTTTACCGAGGCAAGGCAAACAGGAGAAGTGGCAGGATTCGTGTATCTAAGGCTTCTTCAGTCATCTGCTCGTGCAGCAACTTATGTTGCTCTATGAGTATTTAAATAAATGTAAAGAAAATTTGCTAAGTATTTTCTGGTTTAGTATGCGTAGGTGAATTGTTAAGCAAGATGGAAGCAAAAGTCAGATACAAAAGAGGATATTTGCTTGCTAGTACAGCTAGAAGTACACATTCTTGTGTCTTGTAAACAGGTACCATTTCTTAATGAAAATGTCTTAACAGTATTTCATGAATAAAAATGAATTGCTTTTAATGTATCATGCTTTTAGCAGCTCTGTTCAGTGCCATGTGCAATAAATAATAACTAATACCTAAATACGTAGTTCACAGTTTTTAGGTGATTTTATTGCATACCATTTAAGCACTAGTATGTTTATTCCTTAGGCTTCATACTTGCGTTAGTAGTATTTTGAATATCACATCTAATTCTGTCAGAAAAGCATATTAAACACCTTAAGGATTGCACAATTATTACTGCTTTTGTTTTCTAATTTGAGTTCTTAGACTGAGTAATTTATATAGTATCCTGCTACCTGACAGAAATTTTAAGGCAATCCTTCTCCAACTCCTACTAAAAATGTTTTGGTTGTTCCCAAGGAGCTGATACAATGTCCTTTCTCCTTTCATAAGTAGAGCTAAATCCAGATATCTTTTTAGTTCTTGAGCATGCGCTCACCAGCTGAAAAGCCTGTAATGAAGAATTGGATTGTTTGTTTAATTGGTGTTCTGCATGATAGAAACAAGGGCAGATGCAGCTCCTTGCTCTTCCTAGTAAACCCAGGCCTGTGGAACATACTTTGAAGTGCTGACAGTTTTATGTTCTTTGGAGTAGAAATTAATTACACTTTCTAAACCAGACGAATTAGGGTTTAGAAAGTAATGCAGGCTGCTTCTGAAGCCCAGAAGTCAGGAATCGGAAAAGTTAAATGATGTAGAACGTGTAATTTTCTGCAATATTTCTTTCTATTGATTCCAATCATAATTAAATATGAACCTTTTGATGGCTCCTGGAAGATTTTTATCAAATTCTATGGTGATGGATTGAAGGTCTTCACATCCAGAGGTGAACAGGGCTGTTAGCATAACTCAGCTTGAGCTGGTTGAATCCACTTTGCCAACATTATTCTCAAGGGTAAAAGACGATATTCCTTTTGTGTACCAGGAGAAATCTATTACAGGTCTTTGACAACCTTAAATTTTGAGGCCCTTGATAAATTGTTTGAGCTTGGTTCACTCTGGCAAACATTTTTGACTTTATGCTTTTGGTTTTAGTAAATGCTTGTATTGCAGCTATTTCTTCAAACTGCCCCCTTATCTTTCAGAGCAAATAGTGTAGTGATACAATACATGAAATAAGGGAGTCAGTAAACATGTGATTTTTTTCCACTTCCTGACACATTTTCTGTGAAATAGGAAAGCACTTTTCATATCTAGCCTTAACTGGGCTGGTAATTGCTCTGGTCAATGGTGAAGAACATCCTTGGTATTAAATACTGGAAATACTACCCTAAGCTGAAATACTGGTACCTCATTGAAATACCTAATTCTTTATAGATGTACCCTTATAATGACCTAGTGCACAGAGTGATCTCACTTGTGTGGCTGTTACTGCTTCTATGTGAATGAAACTTGTTCATTTGTGGTTGTGGCCAAACCCAGGTAAGAGCTATGTCGTAGTTTAACCCCTGCAGGCCACTAAGCACCCACAGCCTGGGAGGATGGGGGGGTAGAATCAGAAGAATAAAAGTGAGAAAACTAGCAGGCTGAGATAAAGTCAGTTAACAGGTAAAGCAGAAGCTGTGCATGCAGGCAAAGCAACACAAGGGATTCATTCAGCACTTCCCATGGGCAGGCAGGTGTTCAGCCATCCCCAGGAAAGTAGAGCTCCATCCAAGGTAATGGTGACTGGGGCAGACAAACACCATCCCTCCAAAAATCCCCCTCTTCCTTCCTCTTCCCTCAGCTCCATATGCTGAGCACAACACCACATGGTCTGGGATATCCCTGTGGTCAGTTGGGGTCAGCTGTCCTGGCTGTGTCCCCTCACAGCTCCTTGTGCACCCACAGCCTCCCCACTGGCAGGGTGAGGTAAGAAGCAGGAAAGGCCTTGACTCGTGTAACCTCTGCTCAGCAACAGCTGAAACATCCTTGTGTTATCAACGCTCTTTCCAGCACAAATCCAAAACAGAGCCCCATGCCAGCTACTGTGAAGAAAATTAACTATCCCAGCCATAATCAGCACATGCTAGAACAGGGACACCTCACAAAATTTTATGCATCTAAGGCTTGAAGTATAATGAATAAGCAAAATCTATGGCTGTCCAAACATGTGCATTGGATCACTGAAATCCAATAACTAAAAATCTTGTTTTGTCCTTCAATGAACTGTCAATTTAAAGGTACACAAATGTCACCCAAGTCAGAGCTTGAAAATATCACTTAATAAAAAGCACAAAGAGAATTTCTGATGCTGAGTATAGTATAAAATTTACTAATTCCTGCAACATATTGGTTACCATTTAAATATTCCAATATTTTTAGAAAAAAAATATTTAATTGCCCAACTGTCAATAAATCGTATGTAGATCATGATGTTAGCTATGAAATAGATGATTTTCTTGGTTTTCTGGTGTTTCTTCAGCATTAAAATAGTATAGAAATGAGAGGGCTTGCATTTTAGAGTGGTTCTAACTTGTTCCCTGCTAAGACATTTGGAATACTACATCTTGTACCCAGAGGATGTTACAAAGAGACTTTTAATGTTTTCTAGTTCTGTAGTATGTGGTAGGATGGTAACTTACGTAACTATGTTATCACATGGTTTCTGGAACAATACTAACAAAACCAGCTTGGAGATTCTCTAGAGCAAAGGGTGGGATTTTTTTCCACTTCCTGACACATTTTCTGTGCAAAACACAAGCACCTTAGGTTTTGTTTGGTGGTTTTTTTTTGTTTTGTTTGTTTTTTGTTTGTTTGTTTGTTTATTTGTTTTTTATGTATAACAACAGAAATTCATACTTACACTTAGCTTGCTACAGGCAGATCTTTTTGGCCTTGTCAGAATCCATTCCTGTCTTGCATAAAGAATGGTTTATGAAGGAGGTTTTGAACTGAATTTCATATTCTCCAATGGGTAATACCATTGCCTTAAAGTGATTAGTTAGAGATTTCTTAATACACGGAGGGGATCTCCTGCCGCATTGTTTGGAATAGACAGTATACTCTTCAAGTGCAAATAGTTTATCTAATTTCAATAATACTTTAATATGTTGGAAATCCTCTTAGCAACGCTACAGCTAAATTAGTGGTAGAACGACTGAATGAATGACTTGCTATTGAAAGTGGAGGCAGTATCTGTGTGCTGTTTGTGTAGGCTCAGTTTCTGAAGAAAGACTAAATAAGGTCCTGGTCCTGCATGACTACATAAGTGAATAAAGTTCCTGATATGTAAATTTTTTCAGGATAAGAGCCTTTGTAATTTCCCAGGCAGGAGCCGTATCTGTCTCTTTGCTTTGTGATACACCTCCAGTATAAATGAACTTATAATTCTCAATTTTAATCCATTGTGAAAGCAGTGACTTAAACTTCAGCCCTGAGTTAAAATCAGAATAAACAGGGAGCAAGCATTGCAGAGGCTCTTAGCACACTAACAGTTCTTCTCTTTTGCACTGTCGAGTTGACTTGTTCACAGCCGGGGTTTGCAATGGGCTCATGTGTAGAAGGATGAGACCTCGGATCTCCAGTGCTTACAGATCTAGTTGCCCCTGTTTGCAGACCTCAATAGCTAATGGAACAGCCTGCAGCTACTAGAAGATGATGAGATGTTTTTGTGGTTAACCAAAGCAATCTTAAAATTGCTTAATCTCATAGTAAGTTGATGGTGGCAGCTGGAAGTGTGTTTTTTGATGTCTGTGGCAGCAGCTCTGCTGAAGGCAGGCAGGGCTCTGGTGCTCCACCTGGGACTGCAGGGGTTATGCCTCTGTTACAGGGACAGAGGGAGTGCTGAGCAATGTGAGGAGCTACGGTTTATCTTTAGCTATAGTCTTAAGTTTCTAATCAAAATACACCTGTTATTTCAGTCCATCTCATTACAGTTATTGATACAGTTAATACACAGACTTTCTAGTACATGTTCCATTGTCTGGTGTACACTCACTCTTTCAGCATCCTTTGATTCTGCAGCCTGGAGGAGTCAATTCTTCTCAAGGACAACTGGAGGGGCAGATGAGTAAGGTTATGAGTCAGTAGCACACTGGTGCAAGGATGAGTGACATGCTAATGGTGGGGGGTCCCTTACTGCCTCTCATAAATCCACTTAGAGCCATTTTTACATGTTTTCTAGCACAGTTGGCCTACTTGCATTTTCTTAATTGATTCCCAGTTCAACATCGTACTTTTTCTTCTTTTTGTTGCTGCTAAAACTGATTTTACCTGACTCATTCCTTTACACTGACTTTTATTTTCTGCCTCATGCCTTTGATATTTTTCTGTGTCAGTGTTGTGCTAGGGTTGTAGATAATTCTGTGATATTTTTCCATGACACTACAGTTGATAGTTTATGAAAGCGCTTTCTCAATATCTGGCTTCTGATGATTGGAAATTTTTTATGCCAGTGCATACCTTCCTGTGAATGCACCTGTTACTCAGCTGAATCTAAGCCTGGCCTTCAGCATTTGAGGTGAGCTGGGTTAACATCTGAGCTTAAGGAAGACTGGTGTGACTTCTACAATAGTCCCAGAAAGAGCTAAGCTAAATAATTTTTTTCCAGTTTTTAATCTTTGGTGGGGTTTTGTTTTTGTTTTTGGTTTTTTGGTGGTTGTTGGTTGTGTTGTTGTTGTTGTTGTTTTTTTGGTTGGTTTGTTTTGTTTTGGGTTTTGGTTTTTTTGGAGGGAGGGGATTGTTTGTTTTCTTTTTTTTTTTTTTTTTTTTTTTTTTTTTTTTTTTTTTTTTTTTTTTTTTTTTTTTTTTTTTTTTTTTTGGGGGGTTTTTTTTTTNTTTTTTTTTTTTTTTTTGTTTTTTTTTGTTTTGTTGTTTTTTTTGGGGGGGGGGTTGGTGGTTTTTTGGGGTTTTTTTGGTATGTGAAGGATGTGTAGGAAAGGGCCTATGTGTGGGAAGAAGAAAAAAGATACTTAAAAGGATTAAGTGAAAATGCAGAGGAGGGCTTTATGGAAGGGTGGGAAATTACTGCTAACAGTTCGACGAAAGCTACTAGAAAGATGTCAGAAGTCCTTACTGTTCCAAGTCAGAACTGAAATTTTAATGCAGTTTATACCTTTAGAAAGGCTTTATCTAGTGGTTGGTACCAAGATTGCTTTTTTAGTGTGACAAACTAGCATACTGATTTCTCAATTGAACCTTAATATTTCTAGGTAGGCAACAGCTTTGTGCATCTTTGAAACTTGGAATATCTAATCTCCTTGACATGCACAAAAAACAATGCATGTTTTTTAATTTATGCAGGATTCTGCATACTGTACTCCCAGCCAGAAGCCATTCCTAAGTAGATCATGGAGATAAAAGTATCTTTCTGATATAAACCAAGTAATCATCTTTCAGCTTGGTAAAGTTCTTACTTTCCCTGTGTTTCTTGTCCACGGGTGTTGTTTTGCATGACATACTCCTCCTATAGTGTCATCCACAATGTATTCATATATGTGATGAGTACTACAAAAGGGCTTTTCTCTGCGTGGAGGTTAATTTATAATGGCCTTTTTTTACCATTGCTGTGCACAGCCAGTGCCTGGTGCTGAACTGATGGATTATTCTGATTAGCAAAGTCTGAAAATGGCATTTTCAAGGTCTCCTTATGATTGCTTAGGCATTACTGAGTCCAGCAGTAATCTTTATACATCACAGCTTTCTCTCTTGCTTCACAGTGTGATTAAGGCTGAAGAAGTAAAGATGTTCTAAAATTCTGTATGTTTTTCTATAAATTTTCATGTATGGAGATTCATGCAAATCACTTCATTATTTTTTACAGCCCACTATGAATGGGAAAAGTGGGGTAAAACTGAAAAAAAATTCTGCCTGTCTTCATTAAGTTATGATCTAAAATTTTCAAATCATGTTTTCGTGACATGGAAACATCTGGGAAAAGCTGGTTGTATGAGAATATTATGAAAATATGCATAACAAATTCTAGCAATTGGTAACTGAAAAACTGAGGATTGAGCAAACAACTGAACCCTGTTTTTCTTCAATTCTAGTTACTTCCTCTGGATCTGCAGTGGAACAGAGTCTACCTTATTAGAGGTTGGTGACTTTTATTTTTCCAGCTCTTACATACAGTTTTAAAGTAATCTTTCTGAGAGGCTGAACTTTGGTGTCTTTGACTGATATATTGACAAGCTGTTTTGTTGAATGTTTCTATAGGACTGGACCCAAGGAATCTGTGTAATATAAGCAAATGACAGTAATTCCTCATATTCATTGTGGTTTGGGGGCTTTTTTGTGAAATGCCTTCTTACATTTCTGTTTCACATACTGCTTCAGTTAATTGTAATTTAACAAACAAATTAATGTAGACCAGACTTTCCTTAGCTAACCTCTCTGACAAATAGCCCAAAAATCCCCAGCTTTACAGTTTAATTCATTCTTACAGAGTCAAATATTTATCTGGATCTTTCATCCATTTCCAAATTACTATGACATGACATTTTGTATATATTACACTATATAGATTATATGCTGTGTCATTAATATATATGTATTGTATAGTATGGTGTGACTGTTCAATGCTAATGAAATGGCTTACATTTTAGGAATTATTTCAGTCTTTGGACCTTGATTTATCACATAATTTCTGGAGAGGGCTAACTCTTCTGTTAAGATGTTTTTATTTACATTCTATAAAACTAGTTTCTACATTAACAAAGACATAAGTGGAGCTTTGTTATTTGTGATTCCAGTTGTCTGATCAGAGTTCTGGAAGTTTGGCAATGCCTCTCCATTTGGATTATGAGTATGGCATCATACTGCACTGTATTAGTTCCAGTCCTTACACAGCTTGCTTAGGCTTTTAGTATGATTCACATACATGTGAGGCTTCTCATCAGCCAGATCTGTTGGAGCTATTAGCTGGCCTTGTGGTGTGTTTCTCAAACTTGCAGCAAATGCACACTGCTGCAAGTAGATGTTCATAGGGCTTCTGCCCTCTGTGCTTACAAGGGCATCTTTTTTTCTGTGGGACAAATATTTATGAGACAGATCTTTCATTCCTGAAACCTGTTCTGTATCTGAGATGAGAGCCATGAAATTGTTNAAATCTTTTAACAAGAAGTGCAAAGTTTGGTGTAAGATAAAGGGATGATAGAAAATAATATATAAAAAGTTATGGAAAGGCTATTGTTTAGTAGTGTTGGGGAGTTTCACTGAATATGGTAGTAGTTTTCAAGCCTTTGCTTTAGAAAAAGACATACTTAGCCTAGAGAACTCTAATAAGAAATTGACATTCTTAAAATGCTTGCCATTTCAGAAAACCACTCAGAACCTTGATGCTGGATTTTTTCTCTAATTTATTTCCCAACCCAGCTAATCAATTTTGAAGCAAGCATGTAAACCTTTCTATTTAGAGCTGAAAGAATGACAGAATATACTGATTATTCTGATGGTGTACTCAATAACTTGCTACTCCAAGAACTTCATACTTGAGATGTATTTCTTGAAAATAATTTTTTAGAGTTACTAAGATTTCTGACCATGCAAATACGTACTCAGCAAGGAAGGGAATGGAGAATAAAACTTAGGCATGGCAAAGTGAGTCTTTTTCTGTCTGTGGCTCTGTAAGAGTAGGTAAAATTATTAAAATTAGTTTGTTTTATTATGTCCACATATTCTTAGTAGTAGTTTACAAGGAGGTAGAAATAATAAAGCTTTGTAGAAGGGAAATACTCTGATATTCTGTCTATGTCAGCAGCAGCAGAAGGATTAAGCCCGGGTGTCTTAACATGTGCACTGATTTATGAGCCTGAAAGTACAGTCATCCTCTTCTTCTCTCAGCACAGTGAAAAGTAGTACAAAAAGTCAGAGTACAAGAGAAACAGAGTAACAAGCACACCTTGACTAAGCTACCTGCAGAGTAATACAGCTTTGGAGCCTGAATGCCTGAATTTTTTATGGGATTTGTAGAATTAGTAATTGGACTTCATATATCTAAAATATTTCCATATTTTAGATATTTTAGCAGGTCACATACTTAAATCATTGACCTTTTGGCTATTAACGGAAATTAAAAATCCTATTTATGATATGAATGAGCTACAGTTAAAAAAGGAAATACAGAGATAGGAGTGAGCTGAAAGTCTGTTCCTTTTATGTAGCCAACTTCTGAAGTGAGTTCTCTGTATTATACAATGGTTGGGTTTCTGTAGGTCTTTGAAGCATTTGAAAATTGCAAGTAGTGCCACTGTAGTTCCTACCTTTGATCCACTGATCAAGATGTATAATAGATGTTAGTCCCAAACTGCTGAGAGAGGAAATTGAGATTTGGAGGTAGTTTGACAGCACCTACAGCTGTGAATCAGGAAAGAGTTGGGATGAAGAAGTCATACCCAAAGTTGTGTACATTTTCTTTTTTTCTGGAAGGGCATGCCAAAGTTTGATGAATGGAGACAGATATAAGGAAGGGTCAGAAGAGATACCACAGAGGGAAAAATTATGTTTTAGAGAAAGCAAGAGTTTGGTGATAGTATACCAGCATGTGTCTGAGGAGGCATCTCTGTAATTTACTGCAGGAGAGAGCTCTAGGATCAAGTGTTTCTGATAAGGTATTAATAACTTGAAAAAGTAGCTAAATCTGCCCAAGCCAATATTTAAAAGCAGCCTATAATAGCTTGTTGTGAAGTAATCAGGAAAAATAAAACCACACAAGTTTACTCTGCTTTTAAAGTTTAATTTTAGTAGAATTTCATGGGTATGTTGTTTCTTTATACACAAAAGTGACTAACTGGAAACCCACATATTTATGAATGCTGGAAACATCTGGGAAAAGCTGATTGTATGAGAATGTTATGAAAATATGCATAACAAATTCCAGCAATTGGTAACTGAAAAACTGATGATTGAGCAAACAACTGAACCCTGTTTTTATTCAATTCTAGATACTTCCTCTGGATCTGCAGTGGAACAGAGTCTACCTTATTAGAGGTTGGTGACTTTTATTTTTCCAGCTCTTACATACAGTTTTAAAGTAATCTTTCTGAGAGGCTGAACTTTGGTGTCTTTGACTGATATATTGACAAGCTGTTTTGTTGAATGTTTCTATAGGACTGGACCCAAGGAATCTGTGTAATATAAGCAAANGTTTCTACATTAACAAAGACATAAGTGGAGCTTTGTTATTTGTGATTCCAGTTGTCTGATCAGAGTTCTGGAAGTTTGGCAATGCCTCTCCATTTGGATTATGAGTATGGCATCATACTGCACTGTATTAGTTCCAGTCCTTACACAGCTTGCTTAGGCTTTTAGTATGATTCACATACATGTGAGGCTTCTCATCAGCCAGATCTGTTGGAGCCATTAGCTGGCCTTGTGGTGTGTTTCTCAAACTTGCAGCAAATGCACACTGCTGCAAGTAGATGTTCATAGGGCTTCTGCCCTCTGTGCTTACAAGGGCATCTTTTTTTCTGTGGGACAAATATTTATGAGACAGATCTTTCATTCCTGAAACCTGTTCTGTATCTGAGATGAGAGCCATGAAATTGTTCACACACCCCTTTTCTGTTTGAGGAGTTTATCCAGCCTTGCTGCATTGTTCCTCACACTCAATTTTCCAAGTACATGTTATACTTTCCTTACCAGTAAACCCATAACTGGCATGGGACATGCTGTTGCATGCTGTTGCTCTCTTATTAAAGAACTGTGTATTTTTCTGTATGAATGACCTCGTGATCCCAGGAGCAGCTGGATATACCTGATGCTTTTTGTCTTCATTCAAAATAGCCACAATCTCCTGCTGTTTCTAATTTATTTCTGTCATCAGTAAAGATGAATATGACTTTTATTCTTTTCCTGGAGAAAGAAAAAAGGAAAATGAAGGACAAAGATCCTTAAATAGGTGTGGAGGGTGTAAGTGCAGGACTGTGCACTTCCCTGCAGTGGCACATAGCATTGCTTAATTTGTGCTGGGAGAGAGCACCTGCCTTCAAGCTCATCAGGTGGAGCCTGAAGCTGCACTGAGCCACAGGTCAGGTGTGATATAATTCAGTACTTTTCCCCAGGGAAGGAAGCAGCTGGGAGTAAGCCACCTGTCTCCTGCACAGCTCTCTCCTGAGCTGCTGGGATGCAGAGAGGGAGCAGGTCACATGCTAAGCATATAGCTCTGATCACCATCTTTAGACAGTGCCTGTCATGTGAAATGACAGAGAGGCTGGGGCTAGGGCAGCTGGAATGCAATACTGCAGCCTCCCTATTGCTCTCTGACCTTATGGGATTAGCCAGTGGGATCGTTTGTTCAGGTCTGTGAGAGATGCTGAGCTGTGCTGAGCTGCTGCAGAGGAGCACTCTGGTAGATTTCAGCACTGAGGCCAAGGCTGCAGGAAAGTGGCACAAGGTGCCTGCTGTGTGCCTCTCTCACTGTCTGACTCGTAGACATGATTCTGTGATAAGACCAAGCACAATGGCTCTCGTATTTGAAGAGAAGGTTAAGATGCAAATGTATAATTCTTCAGGTATTCACAGAAGTAATGGTGGTGTGTTAATTATTGCATAAGCTGTAGCATCTCATCTAGAAATCTCTTTGAGGTGTGCTATCAGCTAATTAAATACCCAGACATTTAAAACTAATGCTTTTCATATATAATTGTATTTCTGTGAAGCAGAGCAGTCTCTTTCTCATTGCAATGCCTCTAAGCATGAAAGATTAGATCTGTCTGGTTATAACTGTTACTTCAGACTAAATACTTGCCAACAGTCTTGCAGAATTCCTTTTGGATATTTTCAAATGACCTGAAACCGTTCCAATAAGTATTTCCCCAGAAAGGCCTTCATAGGATAGATTCTGTTTATTATACATTAATTTCTATAACTATGCATCTGCCTTTTATACTGCAGGCATTACTTTCAAATTACTGAAGTGTTTTAAGATGCTCTTGGTAAAGGCCTAAGCAAAGTATAAAGGCCAGTCTGTTTTCCACACAGTAGATTGTTGTTCAAGAGTTTGTGCCAGCCAGTACAGAGTGCAGTCATGTCTTATTCCTCTCAAGAGAGGTGAATTACTCAACTGCCTCAGCTCCTGCTGCTCCGCATTCTCATCCTTGTATTGCTGGAGTGGTCTGCTCCTCTTGTGGAGCGGACTGGCAGAAATGTAAATGTGTAGCATTGTCTTCTTGATAAAAGATCTTCACCTGTGAGCTGTTTCAGATATACACCAGTTTTCGCAAAAGTCCAGTTAATTGTGCTTTTGAAATTTTTGTGTTTAAAAGAAAACCAACAGATTTTTTTTCAATACCACTGTGCACAGCAGTATCTTACAAAACTGCTGCAACTTTGCGGAAATGGAATTATTGATTGGTACAGTGATACATTGCAACAGGCCAGGTAATTTATCTTTCCATTTTTCTGTTGAGAAAATTTTGTTTAGGATTATAATTTACTCAGGTGTTTGACACAGTAGGGACTGTGAAAAGATGAAGTATGTCCAGCTGAGATTGCCTGAATCAATTGTATTTCTGTCTTCGACTAATTTTCTTTTGAAATAGGCAAGACTGTGTACCTTCAACATTTAATTTTTTTAAAGTTTGTGTATACATCTCCATGCATACTTCAGTGTAGTTACTGCTGCAGTTTCTTAACATGCCTGAGTACTTTTGCCCCCTGCTTGGGGTTAAAATGTGGCTGGCATGTTACTGAAAGGCACCTCCCAAGTGTTATTGCCACTGGCAACAGAATCCTTTGACTTTGGTAGGACAGTATTGAAGCACATAGGTAGCTATTGCAAAGCAGTGAGTACAATCACTATCAAACCAGCAGCAAATACTGAGTGTTAGGCATAGATATTTATGAATTGGGGGTGTCCAGAGAAGTCTGCTAGAGTGAGTCACAAGAGCCAGTAGCCTTGGAGGAAACACAGTAACTGAAGTAACAGAGATGGTGTATACAAGTTCCCAAAACAACCCACAAGCCCTTCATTTGCAAAAGAAAATTAAACTGTATTTTGCTCAGAAGAAGCACTGTTTGCATAAACAACATAATTTATTGTAGATTAGGAGCAGAATACTTGCAGATGCTCAGAACGTTTCCTTTGTTCATGTGTCAACACTCCGCACTCCTTGGGCAGAGCCAGTGGGAGGAAGATTATCCAGATATTTTTCTAGCCAACCACTGGAAGTGATGCTGGGGTCAAACACCACCTCTTTTTCTTGAGGAAGGAAGCATCTGTGTCAGGCACTTAGATCACGGGTGTGGTGAAATCTGTTTGAATCAAGGCAAGACATTAATGAATTTTATGTATTGCCAGTTTTCCCAAGTAAATAAAAAGTTACTCATATGGATGAAAATAGACTGTGCCAAATGGCCTTGCAGGACTCTGACATATTTGATATGTGACTTCTCACTTTTTATCAAGAACAGTGTGTGTTTTTCATTATAAAGAGACTAACTCTGCAAAATAGTGCTTACTGGACCTTCCAATAATTATGCTAAGCAGTTTTTACTTGTAGATTTTAAGACCCAAAAGCAATTACTAGATAGTTGCAGACCACAGAACCTTTCCTAGATACAGACATTAATTTGAATTGCATGGGTTTTTTTTACAGATGTCTCAGTAAGATGCTCCATTTGTTAATAGTTGCATTATTAAAAATACTTATTCACTGAAAAGAAACTCGAGAGATCACAGATTAATGTTTACACTACAGACATTTTTAACAATAGACTGTATGAATCCCACCCAAAACCACTGTAGATAGTATGAAACTGGTTATTGTCTGCTGATATTTGTGAAGTATACAATTTCATCTTAGCTTTCTTTTGAATAAGCTGATAGGTTAAAGTTCTTTAGGTCCTGCCTGAGGCAAGTTTGACAACTGTGACTAAATAGAAACTTTTCATTTGGTCTTAAATATTCTTTTGAGGTGTTGATTCAAGGACTAAATGCAGAACACTAGTAATGACTTCACTAACATCATGTACTGTCCTAATAATACCAAATATAAAAGCATAAATTACATATTCATTCTAAGAATATTTATGTATTAGTATATAATTTTCCTGTTTATCACTTGAAGGATGACTGAAACTGCACACTAGAAGCGCACCTTCAGCTGGTTTCCTGGTCCTTGCTGAGTTTGCTTGAGAGCTTTTTGGGATATAGCTCTCCATTTTAAAGATAAGATTTCATGCTTATTCTTCAAAATAATACCATTCTGAAATTGAAAAAGAATAGCAGAAGCATAGTACTTTGTAACTGAGAGCTGGACAACAATCTGATCCAAACATGAATTATAAATGACTCAAGAGTGCATACCTGGTTTTGCAGATGAGGTATAAGAAATTGCTGAGTTACATGTGCTCTGCTAATGCTGCATCATGGTAATTTAAACAGCAGTGCTGCTAACAGTTCCTTATCTCTTTTTAATGTCATCTGCATACACCTACATGTCTATACAAACATAAACTAATGCATATACACAAACAAGAGAGGTTTTAATGCAGTTGTTCTCTCCTGGAGGATACCCATGGATGCAGTAAGATGGGATATTTGATTGCTCTCACAGAATAAGCTCCAAAGAATCTCAATAATCTCCTTTGAAGTACTTGGTTAATACAGAGTGTATCCTGGCTACTGTTTTAACCTTTGAAAGCTTCTCCGAAACTTATCAGCATCTCCCTTTAAATGCAGAGCATCGAAAATTCCAGAACAGCATTGAGATTTGAGCAATTGCTTCTGAAAATTAGATTGTTACTCACTGTGATACTGCTGAAGTAACATGGAAAAATCTCATAGTAGTTGAAAGAATGGTGTGAAGAGTTCAGCTTTTGGGTGTGCATCACATGTGGACAGGAGAGAGACCATCTGTTATCTACTCTGTGCTGTTCTGGTGAGAAGAGCTGTGTGGGGAGCTGATGGGAAAGCAGTGAGTCTGTTTTGGCAGCTGCCACGTGGGCTGTTCTCCCAGGAGATAAGCTATGGTATAGATAATGGATCAGAAAAGTGGCTTCCACAGCTGAAGGTGATACTGGTGTTAGGTGGTTTGGCCAATGTTCTTGATAGACTTGGGTCTGCCATCACCAGTCTGTAACTGCAGAGCACTCCTGGAGAGGCGGTCACATTTTTCATCTGAGTAGTGGCAAGGGAAATCTGTTTTGCTGAAAAAATACGGCTAGAGGTGATCTTCTCTGCAGAAACAAGAAGAGTGGTGGCCTGCAGGGTCTTCTTGTTTTTACTAGAGATAACTTCATTTTGAAACTTTGATTTGTTTCTAGAGCTCTGTCAAAAATAGGTATTCAAAGTATGAAATTGTGCAAAGTGATGTATGTATACTGCTGAGGGATACAAACTGATCTAGATGGCCTAAGTGCTTCCTATATCTATTTTTCTGTTGAGATTTTTTGTTTCATTCGCCTCCTTTCCATTTTACCCCATTTTTCTTAGCTCAGTTTTATCTTTCTGTCACTGTTTCAGTCCTTCTGGAGTAATACCTTCCACTGAAATCCAGTGCTCAATTATCTGGTATTAGAAAAAGGAATTTTAGGCCACTAAACTCCCACCAGCCATTATTCTCTTCACTTAGGCTTGCCTAAAGAAGCCAAAGAAAACTGAAATTATGGGCCCTTTTCCCACATCTATCCATTACAGATTCCTACCAGCCTATTCATAACCATAGCAAAAAAAATTCCTAATGTAGTAATCTTATAGGCAGTGAGTAATTTTCTTCCATAAAAAATCACGGGTGTGGAGCACTGAGGGTGAAAGACTCACCAGCTACCATCTCCCTACCAGGTCTGCACAGGGGAAAGATAAAATGGCAGCAGGTGCCAGCACATTGCTTTATGGCCACAGTTTGCATCTTTAAAATGTTCCTTGTTCTGTTTCACAACAGAATCTGAAGATGAAAATATTCTTTTAAATCAAAATGTTCTTCTGTAGCCACAGCATGCATTGGAGTTAATAAAGGATTTAAATTAAACAGTAATAGGAACCGAGAACAATGTTATATGTTTCATTTCATGGTGGTTAAGAAAAGTCAGCCTTATTTCTATTTCAGTTATATTTTGAAGTTCAAACTCAGGTGAAAGCTGTGACTTATCATTGAAGTCTCCCTCTTGCTTAGACTATTGAGCCCTGCTCACTCTTGTGACTGTGTGCATGTTTTAGGTATGTTCCAGTTGTGTGTGTGTGTGTGTGCTTTTTTGTGCCTGCAGCATTACTTTACAAAATTACCACTATTGGTTTTTGTAGCGAAATTCAGTTGAGCAATACTGAGCCAACTGGTCGCATTCTTGTGTGGAGAAGTCCTGGAAGAGTGAAATTTGTGGTATTGATCTTTCAGGCCTATTGTTTAAGAAGCTCAAGTATTAAATTAGGTGCTTCAGTAGACCATGTGTGAGTTATTAGAGTACATTTCTTAACTGCATTAACTTGCTGTCAGTTACTTGCCTCCTGACAACCAATTCTTAGAGAAATTGTCTTGAAGATTGTATTTAAGGTGGGAGATGCAACCTGTATTTCTGATCTCTCTTCCCCTCATTTTATAGAAAATGGAAAACAATCCTTTTCACAGTGAGTGATGTTCGTGCAGGCTGGGAATATGTCTGTGTGAATTCAGTGTTGGTTCTGTGAGCAGCATCTTTATCACAATATCTGTTTTGACAGGAAGCTTTCATTTAGCTTTGTATAGTCATTTCATAAGAGGCATTTGCATGTAATAGCCAAACTGTATCTGAGAAATTGTGACAGGAACAATCAGACTGTGGATGTTTTTACAGGTAAAACAAGCACCTGGTTGCCAGCAACACTACTCAGCCTCAGAGAGTAGGGCTGGGAATGGGAACCTGGAAATTCCTTATGAGAAGTGCAGAAACTAGGAGGTGTCAGAGGGTGTTTCAGAGGCTTTCCCTGAATGAAAACCACCTGAAGCAAACAAGGAGAGTTACCTGTCCAAAGTGCTCAAAGCAAACCTGGACTAGTTGTTTCTCAGGGATGTAACTAAGAAGGGAATGAACAGTCATCTAGGTTGTAGGAAGGAAACATTTCAGCAACTCTGGGTCTTAAAGAGCAGAACTTCAGAGACTTGAGATTCTAGTGAAAGCCAATCCACCCTTGGGGATGGCATGTAAAAGACAGCAGTAGTATGGTGGGCAAGACATGAATCCTGTTTGACCTTTACTTTCAATACAGTGTAAAACTAAAGCTTGTTTATATTCATCATAAAATTTAAGCAAGAAGTAGAAGCTGTAAAGACTCACGAGTGAGTAGCTAACAGAAAAGCTCTTGGAGCTGGCTTGTGAACCAACTGCTCCAGCTCCTTAGTCTGCCTGGTTTAGGCACAGCCCTGGGGCACCTGTGGTACCAATCACTGTCAGTTCATACTCCAGCTGCTCAGCCTTGGAGGTGTGCAAGAATCCGAGTATCTCATCACCCATTTAGATTGGTTTCTATTTTGATGAGAACCTACAGATGAAAAAAAATCATGAATACAATTCAAATACTTTTGGAGACTTATTTCACACAGGGACACATTATATATAAAAATCACAGTGTGCAGGGTACATACAACATTCAAAATAAACATTTTAGGATATTCTTTTAATGTGTATTTAACTACATTAAGACAGTCTTATATTACATAACTCAGTAAATTTAATAAGCTAATGAAATTTTCATAGAGCTTGTGCTGCCAGCACTGCTAATGTAATGGAACTTTAATTTAGTGTAACATTTTACTTTTTCCTAAGGAAACAAGGATTGTGCAACCTCTTTCTGCCTGTCAGTCCTCTACATCAAGTTTTGAACTGCTGTACTAGTTCCCACTAATAGGAGGGAGGTTTTCTGTGAGCTTGGAAGAGAATTAAATTCTTAAAAGTTTCACGATGTCCATTGCTCAGTAAAGAGGAAAAACCCAAATCAGTGCCCTCCTGACTGGAAAGCTGTTTTACATTTTTCCTTGGCAGCAATCAACATGTACATACCTCCAGGCTAAGCACAGCAGGTGGTGTCTCCTGCCCAAAAGAGATGTCAGGAAGTACATGTGCTGGGAGAGAAGCTGAAATTATTTTGTTTAAGCAGCATGAGAGAAGTAGGACTTCAGTCTGTAGGAAATCATGTTTCATTACATTTGTTGACCACAGAACAAATAATTACTTTTTTTTTCGTTTCACCATTCATGTTTCACTTTTCAAGTAACGTAATTATTGAATTCACCAAATATGCAGTTTCAGAGATAAGATGCCTCAGAGATGAGAACGAGTGGAAAATTGAGCCTCTGTACATTTATGCTTAATGCAGCTAGAGCTATTTACTTCATATTTTATCTATAGAATTATTAGCTGTGAACCATTTTTTGTTTTTGTTCTGACAGTAGCCTGTGATACAGCTCAGCTGTCTGAACTACAGCTTCAGAAATACTTTTGTCTGGTCTTTCGACAGATTAACATTAGTCCTCATTGAGTGTCACTCCAGAAGACCATTTTAAAAAAATAGACACCTGTATGGAGTCACAGTGAATTTAAATACTTCACCATTGGTGTTATTTTGAGAGCTAGTAATTGATATTCTTATTTTTGTTAGTTTCAATATATTTCTTTTACTGTACTGTGACAGAAGGATTTGAGTCCTATGAATAATTTCTAAAAACAAAGCATAACATTAGTTCAGAAGTTTTGCTTTTATAAAAGCAGGAATGGCCTTAGGTATCAAGCCAGAACAAAGAAAAGGAAATCAAATAACACACCTTACCCAGGCTGAGTGAAGAAAAAAGCCTTTATGAGTGCTGTAAAGTTTGTTAAATTTCACATCTGACTGACAGTCAGAGATGCAGATTCCTAGTGTGGGGAGACATGACTACCACTGGCCTGCCCTTGTGCTTCTTGAGTCACCAGTGTGCCAGACAGCTCATCAGAGAACCTGTGGTAAGATAAGGGACACAGAAAAACTGGTATTGCACCTAGAGGAGATCAATTTTAATAAAAATAGGAATACTTTGAATTAAATGTGAAGAAGTAGTGGAAAGAAGAGAACCTAGGATCAAAACTGACAGTAAATGATCTGTCAGCATAAAGGCATAAAATCATCTGGAAGAGGTTAGACAATACCTTCAAAAATATGAATAGGTAGACACTTTAGAGAAATTTTTTGATGCACAGGTGAATTGTTTTGTGAAGTAATTGTTTAGGACAGTTCATTTTGCAGATGAGATACTTCCAATTAAGGTATAATTGGAGAACTACAATTAGATCAAGAGAAGTTGACCATCCGTTTATAAACTTCCACTAATTTTTCAAATTATATTAATGAAGAAGTGATGTAGTAATCAAATTATTTCAAAAGTATTTTGAAATTAATAAAAGGAAACATATTTTAGAAATTATTTATTGAAGTTATCACCACAGTTTATTATATCTAAAGAGACTAACAAAATTCCAAAGGACAGCGAAAGAATAATGGTAGTCCTGATAGAAGGTAAGAGAAATAAATTTCTTTTTTGTTTAAGGGCATAAGGTTAGAAAAGGTTAAGGACAGAGGTATTCATTGAGGAAGTCCAAACACTTTCCTCTTTAGGCTCCTAGTTGGTGCTCTTCAGATGTTGGAGTAGATTAAGCTAAGCTTTGGCTGCCTGCAGCATTTATGCCATCTCTGGTATACTCCAAAATCCTGATCTTGGGACACATGCACACTCCAACACTCCTCACCTGTCAGACTTTTAACTTAGAGGATCTCCTTAAATACAACATGGCTTCTTACCAGCCTTGATGTGTTAGGAAAGTGATGCACCTTGAGAGAAAAGGGGGAGAAGAAAAGGCAGTGAAGAGGAGCTATCATTCAGGTAATCATCTCAAATCAGGACATAGCTGGAGCATGGCATATAATGTCAACACAGTCATAAAATAGGGAGTATAATCTGTTTTGTATGAGCCAGCCCATACAATGCCAGGGCATGTTCAAGATGTTTTATATGTTTGTGCCACCACTGCAGATGTGGGAAGGACTGTTAGGTAAACTCATAGCACAACAACCACATCAGGTACTGGGCTCTCCCAGCAGGCTGGGGACAGGCCACCTGCTGCTGCTTCCAGTGCTGGCTGAGTACATGGCATACAGATAAACTTCATAACCTAGGCTGTTACCCTTCTTCCTAAAACGTCAAGTTTGGGAGCTGTATAGAAGTACATATAATTAGTGAAATATTCTTCAGTGGTGGTGTGGTGGTTTTTGCTTTTATTCCATTTGGTTTCTGAAACCTCTAGGATTAACCTTCAGTCAGAATGAGTAAGGCAATCCACTTAGGTTCCACTAGCAGTGCACTATATTTTCAGCAACTCAAATATAATTCATTTCAGTTAATGATATGTGTAATCATATTTTCTGGTACTGAGCTATACTTAATAGAGTTGAAACATCATGCAACATGCAAACCTTAAAATGGCCTTTAGATCTTCTAGTTTCCTGCCTCCTCAATATGATGTCCTTTTGTTCTTTGTTTTTTATGATCTGGATAGGCAGAGAGAGGTGGTATGATTTGAAATTAAAGGTTCCAAGTATGAAATGTTGAAACCCATCGGTATTACTTAAAGAACATCAATAATCTAAGTGTGAAGGTAGGTGTCAGGGCTAATCAAAGATACGTGTTATAGAAATGGGAGGTGGATAGAGAGATGGGAAATGGGTGTCTCCAAATGCTGTGTACACTGGAGTAGAACCCAGTGGTCACTAGCTGCTCAGGGAGAAGAGTGGTAGGAACACGCACTTAAAATTTGGAAGGTTACATTATAAAAGTGCCTGGAATGTGGAAAGAGGATTTGAAATGTGATTTTATGTGAAACTTGTCATTGTGTTTCATTCCTAATTATGCTGAATTCATTTAGAAGGAGAAATCACTATTTAGCATAGGGCAAGAGCCAAGAGGCATAGGCAGAGGTTTTATTATCAGACACTAGTGATGAATTCACTGGACTCTATACATAAAAATAAATGTTTAAATATATAACCAGAGAATATAATGGGTCTGAAATAAGAGCAAAAGAAAAAAGTAAAGAGAGAGCGGGATTGAATGTTGTAGAATAAAAAGGCAGCAAGTGGTTCATGTTGTTCTCAAAAACTGCTGACAATTTATTTGTGTTCTTCATAATTCATTCTGCTGCAGCTAAATGCAGATTAAATTTTATTACAGAAATTCAGAGACACTCTTCCCTGACCACTGCTGTTTTCCTCATTGCTTGGGAAAAAAAGGAAGGTTTGTGCTTCCAAAAAGCCTTGTCTAAGTTTAAGGCTGAACACTATGACTGGTGATGTTTTGTAAATTTCTAGTGTACTGAAGAAAGTCTTTGGTCAAAAGAGAACATATTTCCATAGGAGACTCTGAAGAGGTGCTCTGCTTCTTTTAAGCAGATGGGTAGGTAGCTTTTGGGAGTCTTGACATGCTGTGACAAGCTCACAGCCTTAGAGGCAGGGACTCTGCATCAGGTAAGATAAAGGGGTTGGATCCCTTCATAGAATCACAAAATGGTTTGTGGGGGGACTTTAAAGATCATATAGTTCCAACTTCCTTCAGCAGGGACACATTCCACTACAGCATGTCAGTCAGAGCTTCATTCAATCTGACATTGAACACCTCCAGGGATGGGGCATCCACA
>VZTR01008411.1:87349-100942 GCA_013400775.1 Chaetops frenatus | reverse complement strand
TTACTGCAGTGCTTACGCTTTCTGTCTCTTTCTGCACAAGTAGGAACATGCACTATTAAAGTCTCATTTTACTGTGAAATTTTCTGAATTATTTCAATAAACTAAAGGCCACTGATTTGTTTTGGAAGTAATTTACATTGCTATATGATTCTGTACTGAGTCTCCTGCATAAATTAGAGGATCTTTTTTTCTAATACAAGATTAACTCTGGTTAAATCTAGTGTGTTCTACAGTTTTCATATTATTTCATTAATATCATAAGTAGAAAATATTTTACCCTCCACCTAGCAGTGTGTATAGGATTTGGCTGAATTAGATGCCAGCAAGCGGAAAGTTAGTTTCTGCTAATCATCTACAAATACGGTCTCGAAGTGAATATGGATGCATTCTAAATCTCCACTAGCATCCGGAAAACAATTTTGTATACATAACATGTCTCCCACTCTCACTTCCTATGATAGAATGATGACGGGTATCCCGTTGAAGACTTTACCTTATTAAAGACTCACCACTTGTCTTAAAGACAAAAAGAGGTGAAAAGCTAACAAGGAAACTTTGAAGCTGTATTTGTCAGTATCCTCTGTGAAGACACAACTACCGAGTTATAAGTCAAAAATCACCATGAGTGTAGCTAGGCCATAGGTTTCAGGATAACACTTCACAAAATTTGCCTATTTGTCCTTTCCAACAGAAGAAATATTTAAAGCATGACTTACATGTCTGACTGATGATACAAAAATGTGAAATAATATCTTGTAGATTCCAAAAAGCTAAAACACACCACTGTAATTAACAAGTTCACAAAATTCATTGTCCTCTATAATAGATCTCTTGAAGAGTGTATTCTCTCTCCACAGTGAGTAGTCACATAGCATATGGAGAGGGGAAAAAAGGAAAGGAAAAAAAGCAGACAGAGGATGCAGACCAAGAAATTGGAGGAATGAGAAAAAGAAAACAGCCTGTCTAGAATATTTGCAAGGTGAAAAAAAGTGGAAGGTATATACTTCCTGGGATGTGGGAAAACCAGAAATATTTTGCAGAGCTCTAAAGAATTAAAAGGGAATATATTAGTCCTCAGAGTATTTTTTCCTACTGACATACAAGCTAGCTAGTTCTGCTGATGACAGTCAGCAATCTTAGGATCATAGTAACTTACCTTCTCTCTAAGAAACAAGTATTCAACTGAAAATGCATTTGTTGCCCCTAGTTCCCTGGCTCAAAGTCCTAGTTTCTAGCCACAGACTCACTAAATTTTTATACCTGCCCCTTTTCCAAGCACTGCAGTCTATTCCCATCTTTCTCCTCAAGCCCCTCAGTGCTGCCTCTGCAGATCCCAGGGGGGCTGGACATATTCCAACTCTTTTGAGAATAGAAACAATCTAGGAAACAGGGTTTTTTCCCAGTTTACTACCACTTTGCTCTTTTGTGTTTCAGGTCAGTGTTTTATTCTCTCTGCATTTCCCTCCCACATTTCTAACACCAAAAAGAGGAATAAAATACTTAGTTTCCAGAGACAAAAGACCCTTTGTTCTATCATCATTAGAAGCATACAGGGTTACAGTTGTGCTGAAATTATCCTTCTGCCCCAGATCAGATATACTTAACAGGAAACAGCTATGTGGCAAACTCAAAAACTACAGTTCTAAGAGATCCTTTTTTATCTATGAATTTCCCTGTTTCCAAGGCATATAATTTAGCCCAGCTGGGTAGATTTTCACTAGGACATGAAAAAGAAAGGGAATATGCTCCTTACAAAAATTTATTTCTTCCTGCTCTAGACTATTGAAGAACTAGCATTCAGCCAGAAATGAAGACCAGCTTAATGTTTTTAGTTATAAAATACCTACGTGTTTTCTTAACCTTGCTTTTGATTTTCTGGACTGAAATTTCATCATAACAGAGCATGCCTAGCATCAAAATTTTATATACAACTGATAGAACGTAAAATAATTTATCTTCAAAAAATAATTTCAGTGATCTGCTGTGATAGACAATGCTATATTCAATAGCGTCCCCTATTGAATAAACTGTGAATGAATAAAATTTTATTTCACCAAAGATTTCAATTCCATTGAATAACAAGAAATTTATACCAGAATACACAAAAGTATTTATTAATGAAAAATTTTTAACCACTTTGCAATACTGCTTAATATTAAATTCATTCTGAGGAATTCTTGGATGGAAAGCTATGAAATACAAGAGAAATTAAGAACTCAGAAAAGACTTAACTCTATTTTTGACTTTGCTATGAAATAGTCTAGCTTTTAAATCCTTATAATACGATCCACTTTACTATATCTAATTACACGGTGACCAGATCTACAGTGTATTCAAAAACTTCTAACCATAATTACATTTACCAAGGCAAACTTTGTCAAAATAAAAAAAGTTTTCCTCTTATCATTCTGTCAGACAGAACGAGTATAGACTCTCACAATGAAAACTCACATACTGAGAAACACCATTCTGACCTGAAGGGCTCAGGCCTTTATCAGAAAGAAAAATAATTTGTATTTTCTCTGACTTGAACTTTGTCCTGACACAATATGTTCCTGACAAATTATCTATTCTTTATTGATCACTTAGGACTGAAAAAGTCAGAGGTGAAACTTTTCTCCGTTGCCTGTTTGTTTTTGTTACACTGAGCTCTTTTACCATCATTAAATGTCAGCAAAACAACAGCTGCTTGTTACTGACAGCAACACACAGATATTTCTTGGATTTCAAATGTGTAGTCTAGGTCCCCAAATTCAAACACAGCTGTCTTGAATGCTCATTACTTACAACTCATTCCACAGACATGGCAGGTATGCTGGAAAGGACAGAAAGTGTTGTGGTAGTGGCATTTGTGGACTGCAAGTTTTCACTATTGTGACCTACTAAGATAATATTGTGAATTACTAAGATAATATTATACTTTCATAGGCACTACACAAAGTCACAGAGACACAAATGTCTTCTAAAAAAAGTACCTTGTATCTTTAAGGTTCTCAGCGCTTTTGATTATTACAGCTCTTTAAAGTACTAAAAATAGTGCTTCTAAAATTATTCCTTCCTTTTTAGTTAAAAAGTATCACAGATATTAAAGAATGCACTGGTTACTTTAAATCTACCTTTGTTTCATATGATGAAAATCTCTAAACATTTATGAATCATTTAAAAAATTTCATTGACCTACTTTAAAAAAAAAAAAGCTTATATTAATAAGAAAAAGTGACTTCTTTTTTCAGCTGAAGCCTAGTTACAATGAAAGCCCACAGTAATTATTTCAGTCATCAACATAATCCCAAAAGGTGGTATTTTTTGTGGTGATCAGACCTCTCTGATATTTTTGCCTCATTAGGTTTTATAATGCTGCTATTCTTGTAAGCACTTTGTCCTATAAATGCAAAACTACAGCAACTAGAACTAACCAACAGAGACCAAGGGGACTCAAGAGACACAAGCAGATTATTCTACTGTTTTTACTTTTAGGGGTGTCCAAATCATTTCAAGACTAAAAGATAATGAAGTCCAACTAAACAACATAAATGGCAGATTAATAATAAGAATCAGAGACACAAAATCTGGAGCTGGGTTTTGATTCCCATCAAATTTCAAGTGTCCTCAGACTTAAAGCTCTGAACAGAATCCATTGTTGGAAAAAACCTGCAAGTTAACACAAATATCACAAAGCAAAACATGGCAAACAGCTAAACCAAGACACAATAGCACAGATGGGTGAAAGGTACAATAGCACAGCACAGATACACCAAGTTCTATTCAACTGCTGGAGTTTAACCCTTACTTTTTGGATTTTTGTTTATTTGAATTAGAATAATCAATTTATTAATCCCTAATAGGACTCCTCTCCTTTCAATGCAATAAAACTACAGATTAAAAGTGTATGAAAGTAATTGACAGACGATATAACAATTCAAGAATAATATTTTGGGAAACTTGGAATAAATCCACTTTCAAAAAAAAAAATGGGGAGGGCAAGAAACTTTGTATAAACTTAACAAAATTTTTTTCTTGGTGATTCTAGAGAAAAAAAAAATTATCTGAGAGGCAAGAATATTTCAGGGCCATCATGGGTTCAATGGAAAAAACCCAGTACTCCTCAGGGCAACCAAATTCCTGACCATACAAATTCTGTTCAATTCTGAAAATATTATGGTGAAGGCTTTTTATTATTGAGGGGAAGAAATATTTTTCTGCTGAACATCTTAATAAATATAATATGAATTTAAATACAAAATTATTAATTCTATGCTGTAGCTGTACAAGCTCTAATAGGCTTGGACCTGTCCAACAAAAATAATTTCCTACCTCACTTCTATCTTTCCATGATCTCTCTACTTGTCATTAGGAAAGTAAGTATAAAGAGGTTGTTCAAAAGTTATAAGTTGCTAGGAAAAGGGAGCACTGAAGAAAGAAAGCAATTTTCCAAATGGTAAAAAATTATCCCAGTAGTGAAAAAGTAAGAGAAGACTGAAATAAAGGCTCAGAAGTCTTGAACAGAAGCAGAAAAATCCCTATAAAAGTTTTCTATGGAAATATAAATTATGTTTCAATTCCAACATGACTAAAAATGTGATAGACAGTTTAACCACAGTGCTATTGGAATATAAATATTATTGAAAAAAGGGTTCATGGATCTGCTCTTAAAAAACAAAACAAATCGAAACCAAACCCTAATAATTTGTTTAAAATGAAAGAACTATAATAGTCTCTCCTATAGAGAGACTAGCAAAAGTGATGGAAAAACTTCAAGCACACATTTCTTTTTTGATGAATGAAAGTGGATTTTAATTCCTCTGCATTAGTTCTACTCTTCAACCAATCCTAATATTGGAGATAGAAGAGAGTTCTTTGTATAGTATATTTAATGACTTGAATAGGGTTTGTACTTTTAATTTGAGTATAGAATAAATCAGACAGAATAACACGGACTCCTGCCACATTTACTCTGACAGAAGTGTTAACTAACTTGCTATTTGAGCTTTGCTGTGTTTAATATCAGACCAAGATGTGTGTAATTGGGATTTATACCAGTATAATAAAGCACATTCTATTTGATACAAATCTGCTTACACTTTCATTGCAACAATCTTGTAATGCACTTGCAACAATCCCATCCATTCTTTTCCTGAACATCTCCAAGATCATCTGAAAAGTATGTTGTGTTTTGTAAAGTGGTTAGATAGCCAGCAACAGCTTAGAGACCTTATTCACTCTGCAGATGAGTCATAATAAATCAGATTGAAAAGGAGGCCAATTCCAGAGCTGACAAACTAATGTATTATCACTGTGTAACCTTAGCTGACACAAGAAGGTAATTTAGTTTTTAAAATTATTAATATCTCTATCTGCAAATTCATAATTATTTTCATGCTAAAAAGGTCTTTTAGGCACTCATTCCTCCAATGTTCTTTCATATTAAAATATTTTATAAATTTTCAATGGTGTATATCACAACATTAGAAGGGTTGAAATAATTAGAAACTAGACACAAGGTCAATGGGAGAATAAGTCCCCTGCTTAAAATAATTCTCTATTATTTTAGAAGACAAATATACTAACAACAAGAACACATACTCCATATTAATGCCGTGAATTTTTAGAGAGATAAAATGTTGTACATAGGTGATCAACTATAAAGTTACAAGTAAAATAAACCTAATCTGCAAGAGATCAACCAGGTCAGACTGTGAAGAATTTATAACTTGATGGAGTGTTCTTACCCATCTGTCACATTCCACCTATGAGAAGTGGAGAGCATCTAAGATTCACAAATACCCTTGACGTGGATTAGGGTGAGGTAACTCTCAGGATCTGTACATAAAAAAAACAACTTTAATGGAACAAATGTTCTGCAAATGTGACCCTTTCACAATTATATTTACCTAAGCTATGAGGCTTTATGAGACGTCGAGGTAGGATTTATGTTACTTAACAATCTTCTGAGGAAAAAAGAGAGGGGAGGGCCAGCACAGGGAGCAGGAGAGAGAGATAGAGAGAGGGAATGAGAGGTCACCAGTCCTGGATTCAGCATCAGACCTGACAAAAGGGATCTTTGGTAAAGACAGAGAAAAACACACAGAGAAAAATTTTGGAAGTCTCCCTTGGCATGTTGTCCAGGCACATGGTACAGTCACTTAGACTCTGTCACTTGGACTCTATCACTTACACCATCTGAATGTAAAACAAGAAAAATCAGCCATAGGTAAAGCACAAAGATTAATTAAACTTTATTGATTTAAAATATGGTAGTAAGAGAGGGATAGAAATCAAGCTGAAAAGGGTTAAGTGCTTCCCAACAATATTACATACATAACCAAAGAGAGACCATCATACAGTTACTCACTTATGTCTTTCTTTTTACATTTCCAAATACTGTGTGAACCAGACAAATAATTCAGGAAATATTTTGGAGCAAAGACAGTCAAAATCCAATCATCCAATATTTTGTTTTTAGTTATAGCATCAGCATCTTTGGCACCTGAGCCATGTGTTTGCCATGATTTACTAATGTATATAGTGTGTTTGTACAATAAAATTCTATACCAGTTCTCATGTTGTATAGTTTAGTAGTCTCAGTTTTCTCTTATGCTAAAAGCATCTCAGGTAGCAAATCTACATAATAATTCAAAATATTTTGTTAGTAAGTGCAGAAAAAAGGATAAGAAGAAACTTTCTGTTTAAAAGCTGAAGCAGAAAGGAGTGTTTTTTTCTGCCTCTATTTAGAGTTCTTCAGTAGTCTAGTGACCTCTTATCTAAAAGGTAAATCATAGAATTATGGAGTCATAGAATGGTTTGGAATTTGGAACGGGTTGGAAGGGACCTTAAAGATCATCTAGTCCCAAACCCCTTGTCACAGGCAGAGACAATATCTACCAGACCAGGTTGCTCAAATCCTACCTATCCTGGTCTTCAACACTTCCAGAGATGATCCATCCTCAACTTCTCTGGAAAACTTATTCCAGTGTCTCACTTCCCTTTAAAGAATTTCTTCCTAGCATCTAATATTAATCATTATTCTTTTAGTTTAAAGCCATTCCCTCTTGTTCTATCATTATCTGCCTGGACAAAAAGTTGTTCAGCCTTTTTTCTAAGCCTGCTTTAAGTACTGGAAGGCTGCAATGAGTGTCCTTGGGAGACTTCTCATAATTCAGAACAGCTGGTGGTATCCCAGATTTCTTTGTATCAGCATTATGGAAGAAAGGACCACCATTAGTTTCTGATCCATTTGATTTAAAAAGTCCTTAAAATTTAAATATCTACAATGAAGATCAAAGTTATCTTTTCATGTGTATCTGTCCAAATATAAATAGATTTAGAAATTTATATAACATATAACTTCCTGAATACCAACTTTGTGGTAATTAAAAAAAATCCTGGTGTGAGGAGGATCTCCATTCATTATTTCAGATCATTACTCATAAAAAACAAAACAAAACAAAACCAAAAATTGGCCCAGGTCATTAACTAGAAAGAAGCACCTAAATAATTCTGTGAAAGCACTCTTGGAGATTCTTATGTTAAACTGACAGGTTCCTCACAAAGTAACTTGTCACGAACACATTTAGGTAGGGATCAGTGGTCTCTACAAGTTAGAAGAAAAAGAATTTGGCTCTTTTGAGGACAAAATACAACAAAGAGATTCTGGGAAATGTTCTATAAAATATCATTAGAGTTGAATTTCAAAAGATTAATTTTAATATATTCTCTGTTTTACTACAAGGAATTATTTTGGTTTTATTTTAATTATCTAGACAAATGTTATTAGCTATAGTTATTAAAATGATGTAACCTTTGGTCTTCTATTTCACATGTGAAAGACTTTCTCTGAAGAAACAGAGATAGCATTTTTTGGTGCACTCACTCCTGCTTTGTCATACTGAATTTTAACTTCCTTTAAAGATGATCAAAACAAGTATATGTAAATGAAGTTAAATTCACTGACCTGCTTCAGATCTAATTCAGCTTGACCTCATCCTCTCAGTTTCCTCACCTGCAGTGCTCTCTTCCTCACTTTCCTTTTATCATTAATCTTTACCCCTCCTCTCTTTCTTCCTCTGCATCCATTGATCTTTCTCCTTATTATAAATGCCTTCTTACTTGATTTTAAGTCCCTTTCTATCCCTTCTCACAACTCCTACTCTGAGTCCCTTGAAATTGGATATGAGTACTAATTTATATCTCTTTCCTCACTTCCTTGTTTTCATTCCACATGTCTGTCCTATTCTAACTGTCCTCAGAAATGAACAGGATAACCTCCTTTGTTGATCCTTACAACGGATGGGAACTCATCACTTCTATGATAACCTGCTGTCCTTATACAACAACATATCTTGGGGGTTTTTTTCCTCTCTCTTTTTTCTTTTTGCCTTCAGAAAAATATTTCTTTTTCATTTTACCATCTGATGTTTCTTCAGTGGAAATTACAATTTCTTCCCTAGTCTTCATCCATAATTTCTTTGTTGAGAAATCATTGTATTCCTATTACTTTCAATTGTCATGAAAGAAGTGGCAGAGTTTACTGCACCTGTGTTTTCTGTTCAACCACACCTGTGAACCTATCATGTTCTTTACTTTCATTCACCACAACCAAATTTCAGGAATTATTTTTAGTTAAAAATGTAACATCCTTCTCGAAATTTTTACTGTGTCCACTTTTTCCAACTCTCAGTGAAACTACTCATGTCTCTAAATTATATCACTCTTTCCTGTCTTCATGAGTATTAATTTCTCCATAATCTTAAAATGAAAGCAACGCAAGTCTGAACAATTATCTGGATATTTCTCCACAGCTGTGTTAGCTGAAGTAAATCAATATTATTTTGAACTTCTAGATTTTCTTTAAAGTTAAATATTAAAAATAAAATAAGAAAAGATATTGTGCAGCATTTTCACTATGAGGAGAATGAAAGTTGAAGTAATTTAAATAAGTAATACCTAAAACATCCTCAACAGTACTCAAGGGAGGTTTTATTTGTGTATGTCTAATTATGTAAGTATGTATGCACACATAGATGAAATAATTTTTTCATTAATCATAGAAGTTGAAATTAAAAAGGCCATTATTAAAGTGTGATTATTTGACAGGAATAAACATAATCTTTTTTGAGGCGCAAGAAGACCAAGACAATGCATACTGGACAAACAATTCATATCATATTTACAAGACTGCAGGGCTGCTAAATATAAATGCTTGCCAAATCTAACACAGGGAAAGCTTTATTAAATCACAGCCATTAAGATGAATCCTAAGGGTCGGTTTTATAATCCCCTCACTTGTTGCATGCAATATATGCTTTCCAATACTTTTATATGATTTGATACTATCTTCAAACTAGAAGGTTGTTACTAACACTGCTGCAGTCACAAAGGAAACCTTGCCAAATCCAACGAGTATCCTAAATGACAGGAGACACAAAGCACTTGAAGAGCAACTCACTGTTGGGGATTTTTACACTTTTTATTCTCTAGAGAATTCAGTTTTTGGCAGATAATCCTGAAATCTCTATTTACACTCAACTTACTATTGATAAAAGAAGGAAACTGAGATTCATTATGTAAGTTAAGAACCCAGTTAATAGGAAAACTGTTATGAAAAATGAAAAGCCAAACCCAACAAATGTGCCTTATTAGGTGACTGGATTTCAACTCGTCATCTGCTTTTCACTTAGGAGATATCACAAGACAAATTTGTAGCTTTTAAATGCTGAGTCACATTACTTGGGTGAGTTATATCCTGTGGGTTTTGTCTCTCTGAATGGGAGCTAATCACTTGGAGCAAAGTCCTTCCATAGGAATGTCTCTATTCACTAAGGAAGTAATCAAAAATAAACAACTTGAACCTCTAGGAATTTCCTGTAATTCAGAGTTGTTACATTATGGGGAGTCGGGAGGAGATAGAAGGACACTGGCCCCCATGGTGGTTGCAAGACAAAGAGAGATTTATTGGTCAGGAGCCCCTTTATAGAGGGAAGATTCAAAGGCTCCCACCTTGGCTCCTGGTTGGCTTGGGTTATAGCCTGGGCAGGTCCCTGGCCAGTGAAGCATGCTGTATCCCACTGGGAGAGGTCACTGACAGACAGCTCAGCCAGGGGCACAGACAAGCTGCACATTGCAATACAGTCTTGGTTATAAATGCACTACAGTACTGTAAAATTCATGCTCATCAAAGCTGCCTGAGAACACATTTTCTTCTAGCACAGAGTGATTCTTAGACTTTCCCTAATGCTGGGTGTCACATGAAGAGTTATTAGCTACCTTGTCAGCAGAGAAATCATGCAGTACAAACATGTTCTTTCCCAAGAAACAGGTTGGTGATGTTGGGTCAAACTCCCTTCTGAATTTGTATCAATTTATGTGTAAGAAAAGTTCTTCTAGGCTTACTCATTGCAAAAATATTTTGGTGGAGAGAAATATATTAGTATTTATTTCAGCTACTTAAAATAAAAATGGTGAGTATGAAGAGAAATTATTTGTTATTTCTCACTGCTGTCTGTCAAAGTACCAAAAATCTATGTGGGCAAATATACATGGCAAAAACTGAGTAAAAACCCTCAGCAAAACCAGAATTTTTGAGTCCTTATTGCTATATTAAGTCAATAGGAATTAGATTTGTATAACACATGCAAATTAAAGGAAGATTAAACTTGTAAGAAAGACTTCGAATGGTGCTACTCTGTTCTTTGTTGCAAGTACAAGGAGTGTGGCAAAGAATGTTGTGTCTGCAGGAAATGAAAATGGTTCTTGTCAATTGCCAAGACATAAAAACCCAAAACTGCTGCCTTCCCATATACTTCTCCACAGAACACTAATATCAACATGATATACAGTACTAGCTGCCACTGCACAATAAAGTTAAGCACCCTTGATCTTAACACAGATGTTAAGAGCCATAGTATCTTTTTTATTTTGATTTTTTTTCCTTAAAGGTCTCTTTTGTGTCCATTATTTGAATATGCACCTGCATTTTCTGAAGAATATCCACTGATTTCCTTCCAGTTAGACAAAAGTGCTGGGAAGTTCACTGTGGTCAGCTGTCTACTCTCCACCAGGATTTGGATTACGGAGACGAATAATTTTGTCATCACTGTTCACATTTACAGTCATTTAAAGATTTGCTCATAACCACAGCAGATGCTACTCAAAGCAGCACCAAAAATCAATGTAATGCATTTAATCCTGATTTTCATCCTGACACGCAAAATGATTTGTGATTTTCAAGATTACATACACTGTAGAAAATGAGTACAATAGGAGCAATTTGATTTTTAAGTATTTTCTGTTACTGTAAACTTACTAGCCTCTTATACCTGTTTGATGAATTGTGGAGGCATTCTGAAAAGCATTTTTCAATCAAGTTTTAAGTAGCACTTAAGCATATTCTTGAGACATTGTAGGATATCTTAGAATATTGCATTTTCATTGCCTGCTGTTTTAATCCATCAAACATAGTAGAGCATTTCGCTATTAAAAATATTATTATTAAAATTTCGTTTCTTGGTAATATTTAAACCTTGGGATGTTGCAGCTTATTATAATTGATAAACCTCAAATACTATCTTCAGGGCACATAGAAATTGTAGATGCCTGCATGTGACTGAATTTCATTTTAAGACATGGGGGATTTTTACCCACCCAGTATTAAAAATAAAACAAAATATAAAAATATTCTGTGTTTTTACTTACTAGTAACTTATTCTGAGTGCACCAAGCTACCATGAATATTGTTCAAGCTCAAGTCAGGCAGATGTTTTATAGGTGCAATAATGGAATGTAAAGCACTGTCTAAATACAACCCTATCTATGCTAGTCCTTCTTCCAGAGGACAAAAAGAAGCACAGGACAGTAGGGTAAAAGACAAACAATTTGCATTCTCTTGAGGACTGCCACTGCTCTTTTATTTGCTGGTAGATGATCATCACTGTTAATAGCAATTGAATAAAAAGTGTGTGTCCGTTCATTCCTGAAACAAAATACACATTTGAAAGGCATCTCTCAGGTACCTGAAAGCTAAAGACAGAACGTATGGAGCACCAAAAACCAGAAAAGCAGGTGCAAGTGAGACCTGTGTTTATCCAACCAGGACATGCCTAGAGTTAAATCCTGGTAAAGAGCTTAGGATATTTGAAGCTGAAGAATGGTACCTAAAAGTAATGAAAGAAATAAGGAAGTAGTAGAATACTGGTAGATTAGTAGAGCTTTCATTGATTAATTAGCAGTCAGGAAAATTTGTCTTCCAGGACATTGCCTGTTGTTATGCCAAATGCAAAGAAAGGATCATTATTATAAGAGACAAGTGACAGCAAGATTTGTTCTTCTTTTAGATTGGTCTGGGTTTCTTGTTCATTTGCTTGTTTTTCTGGTTTGGTTACTTTTTAATTCCCAGGCCTCATTTTCTTCTTTTAATGTTTTTCTATCCAGACAGTTTCCTAATTGCATCATGGAAGAGATTCTTACTCCTTTTATTGGAAGAAATCTTGAGAGAAAACTCTGAGTCTACAAGTCTTAGCACCTTTGACACTGTAAAACCCACCAGCAGCAAAATCTCATAATGGATAAAAACCAAACTCCCTGGAGAAGTTCTGCAGTCACTGTGCAGTTTGCCAGGGAAGTCAACTATCTTTATCAGCAGAAGGGCTGGGTAAGGAAAATACCAAATACAAGGTATATTCTCCTAGAATATAAGAAGCCAGGTGTAAAGCAACCAGACTGAGAAAGTAGAATAGTATGCTGACATGACTAACAAATTTTACTGACTTCAGTTCAAAATGTGGCATTTGGCACTAAGAATAAAGCTTAAAAATATTCTGACAATCCAAACAAACTTCTTCAATATTGTTTTTATATTTCACAGAATTCACAGAATGTCTAGGTTGGAAGAGACCTTCAAGATCATCAAGTCCCACCCATACCCTAACACCTCAACTAGATCATGGCACCGAGTGCCACATCCAGTCTCTTTTTAAACACATCCAGGGATGGTGACTCCACCACCTCCCCAGGCAGACCATTCCACTATTTTATCACCCCTTCTGTAAAAAACTTCTTCCTAATATCCAGCCTATATTTTCCCTGATACAGCTTGCGACTGTGTCCACTCGTTCTGTCAGTTGCTGCCTGGAGAAAGAGACCAACCCCCACCTGACCACAATCACCTTTCAGGAAGTTGTAGAGAGTGATAAGGTCACCTCTGAGTCTCCTTTTCTCCAGGCTAAACAATCCCAGCTCCCTCAGTCGTTCCTCACAGGACTTGTGCTCCAAGCCCCTCAGTATGCTCCTTGCCTCCTCTGGATGTGCTCAAGCATCTCAACGTCCTTCCTGAACTGAGGGGCCCAGAACTGGACACAGCACTCGAGGTGGGGCCTCACCAATGCTGAGTACAGGGGAAGAATGACCTCCCTGGTCCTGCTGGCCACACCATTCCTGATACAGGCCAGGATGCCATTGGCCTTCTTGGCTGCCAAAGCACACTGCTGGCTCATGTTCAGTCAGTTGTCAACCAGTACCCCCAGCTCCCTTTCTGCCTGGGCACTGTCCAGCCACTCCTTCCCCAGCCTATAATGCTGCAGCGGGTTTTTGTGGCCAAAA
>VZTR01008411.1:60581-84929 GCA_013400775.1 Chaetops frenatus | reverse complement strand
CAGTCTATTTCTATTTCACTTTCCCTGATGCTCCTTAATCTTTCAACTTCCTCCCTAAGCTCAGCCACCTGTGAAAGGAGGTCGTTCACCTGTCCACACCTCAGGCAGGCCTCCTCCACGGCACCCCCTGAAACCACCGATGAGCTCAAACACTCCGGGCAGGAGTGGGTTTGTACAGATGTATCCTTTTTGGAGGGCTCCACTTGGTCACATACACTTGTACCAACCACAGTTTTTGACCATGTTAAATCCATTACTGACAGAAACCCCAAAACCAACGAGTCAACAGAAACACCGCAAACAACACACTGCAAACCTTACTAGCAAGAAGAACTGCAACCCTGCCTGCTTGTCCTGCCTGCGCAAACAGCCGCAGCCACGCCCCTGTTAGCCCGCTCCGGGTCACCGCGTTCCCTAGAAGCCTCTTATAAGCAGCCACCCAGAAACTAAGGAAGGAAGCTCCACCCCATACCTGCATGACTCACAAATAGTTAAGTATTTAGCAACTGAAAGCTATGACTAGCAACCTCCTTGCTGTTCTCAGAGAGGGGGGAAAAAAAGTCTATTTAGTTTAGATGTTTATCCACCAAAATCTGACTTCTTTGAACACCGAAACCTTCAAATCATCTTTATGACTCCCCTTGAGTTTTACCCCTACCACATTACCTGTGACCTTATTTAGATGTCTTCCTCTTTGTCAAACTCAGTCAAGATTTGATTCATCTAATATCCCCTCCAACAGTTAATTGCAGAGTTGGACTGTAGTTTTTTCAGTTCTTAAAATTCCTTGCATTACAATAAATTTATTTTTTTCAAACTCCTTACACACAGGATTTCTTTCTATTGCAAGGTGTATATAGTTGATTTTTCACAGAACCATAGAACAACCTGTGTTAGAAGAGGCCCTTAAGGTCATCTAACTCCAAAATCTTTCACTAGATCAGCCAAGTCTTCAACATTTGCAGAGATGGGGAGTCCACAGCCTCTCTGGGCAACCTGCTCCAGGGCCTCAGCACCTTCACAGCAAAGAATTGCTTCCTAATACCTTACCTAAATCTAGCCTCCTCCAGCCTAAGGCCATTATCACTACACGTCCTTCCACAGCCTCTCTGGGCAACCTGCTCCAGGGCCTCAGCACCTTCACAGCAAAGAATTGCTTCCTAATACCTTACCTAAATCTAGCCTCCTCCAGCCTAAGGCCATTATCACTACACGTCCTTCTCTGTCATTTGTTGGTCACGATGCACTCTCAGAGCAATGGTATTCAAAATTGCTCTTGGTGCTGTTAGTCGGGACAGACAAATTTCTGGAGCACTTCCTTCTCTGCCTGATGTCTCTTCTCTTGAGTCTCTCCTTGTGCTCTAACCCCCTAGCTTTTATGTTAACGCTCCTCCTACTGCTGGCTGCATGTTAATGATGCTCATCTGGAAACAATTCTAAGTGAATAGCAGTCTCTCTAATTAAACACAGGTGTTGGCTTCCATACCCTTCCAACCTTCTTGCAGGTCCTGTCTAGGTACTGGAAGGCTGCTGTAAGGTCTCCACAGAGCCTTGTGTCCTTCAGGTTAAACAATCACAACTCTCTCAACAGGAGAAGTGTTCCAGCCCTGGAATCATTGTGATCAAGTAAACCTATTCACTGCTTCACAGAATGAACTGCTTTGCGCAGTTGATACCTAGGCAAAAGAGTTAAGGGTCATAGAGAAACTGAAGAGAAAGAAGGAAAGCAGCTTTACCAAGAGAATCAATTACTTTCTGGACTCCAGCCTCATCTGAAAAGAAAGAATTAGTCATGGGGTTTTTTTTTTATACAATATAATCCTTACAAAGTCCTACTACTTTATTTCTCTAATAAGTTTCAACCTATTTTTAGGAAATTATACATGTTACAAGGGTCTTCAGAAACAGCATTCGCCCTAAAGACATTAAATGTCTCTTATGATAGCAACTTCTCCTGGAATGTATTGCGGTTATATTAAGCTTCAAAGCTAAGATTATTCTGAAGTGAAATCCAATCACTTTTTGAGGAATAGGCTTGTGTAAGTTGGGCAAATAAAATCAACTCTAATTCTGCCCTAAGGATATTTCACACTAATTCAGTTACTGTTTTGGAACTTGCCAATAGTCTTAGATAACTCATCAATAGTATTTCAAATGGTTGGGTTTTTTTTCCTTAAAGCAGTTACATACTTTGGAGTTCACATGTTTTGTTGGAAGTTACTGTGACAGCTGCAAACAAGAATTGCCAAAGTTGCATCATGGCAGACACAGCAGGGATCCTACTAGTAACACACACAGGAGAAGCCATATCAGCAGCAAAACTCACTTTAAAAGCTGCTAATGCTTTTTAAATGCTACAGTTCAGAGTGTTGAGGCTGGTTACTCTTGTTGACAGAAATACTTGATCTGTGGAGGTAGGGGGCTTGGTATTACAGAAGGAAGAAATGGAAGTACTGAAAAAAAATAGAAAAAATATGATATGAGATACTATTGCACTCATTTGGAAAAGGTGATCATTTAGCCCCCTTAAGTTCCTATAACATGATAATCATCAATGCATTATGAATTTGTGAATGATATTTCATTTCTCTATAAAAAATTTTCTTACCTGTCAGATCATGTTTTCCCCTGTGCAGGTTCAAAACATGCATATCTTAGTGCTTAGCGAGGTCAGAAGCACTTTACTGACCATGCCCTTGGGTGCCCTCAATGTTCTCTAGGAAAAGAGATGCTAATCTTCTTAAATAACACAACTCAATATATGTCAGCTGAACCTGAAGTTTTAAAATAGAGAAATAATAAAATAACCCTACTTCTCTTCTTAGCTGATCAATAATTTGGAATGTTTGACATGATTGGGTAGCAGAATAATGGCAGAATCAGATACCTGTTATTATACTGCAGGTTGTTTCTGCAAAGAGGAATAAAACTGTGATAATCCTTATCAAGTGCTCAGTCTAGAGGGTGAGGAGCAAGAATTCTATGATGCTTCTACAAAAGCACAGACTTAGTGGTGTCACCAAGGCAGTTTGTGATTAAACAGAGGAATGAACACTTCTCAGCTGAGTGCTGGTAGTTTTCAGAAATGATTACTTATGAAAAACAAATCTTGACAACCAATTAGAAAAGTTACTATAAAACAGTTTATTTTGAGCAAGCTCTGACAATTGTGTAAAAGCCACTACTTCTACTCTAAATAGAGAAGTGAGGCTATATTAAGCAGGAAAACATTTGAGGTATATTACAAATGCTCCTTTTACATAAACTGAAAAAGCTTATCAAGCTTTTTGGTAATTGGTAGCTACTGAAGAGAAAAAAATGCTGATGAAGCAGCTAACATTGATTTAGACAATCAGAGTGAAAAGTCAGTTACCTTGCCCATTCAACATTAACTTGTTCTCTTTCACACTCCTCTCCCTGACAACATAATTCTACAAATATAATTCTTTAAAACTGCAGACCAACCCAAACAATCCAAAGTTTAAAAGTAGTTTTGGTAGCAAACGTTTTCTCTGTCTAGCCCAGAGTTGTGTTGCAACTTCCTTCTTCATTATCTGTTCAATCACAAAAAATTTTAGAGATATTTGAAAATCATGCTGATATGCATATGGCTCTTCAACGGGAAGAAACAGACTTCTGTCCAAAGTGTTTTGCCAAGTGTCCAGTCTTCCCATGTAGCTAACTCCAGAATTAATGAATACTATAGAGTTTACTTCTGGGAAAAACTAGAAAAGGAAAAACTTTCAGGTGGACTGTCCCCATTGGAAACAACTAAACTAAACTACTGCTTAACATTTGAATGAAATGTGAAAATCCCTACATTTTAAAGTGTTTGCAACTCTTCCTTTCTGGCAATTTTTAAAATGTTTATTTGTTTAGCTCTACATTCTAATTCAGCACTAAAATTCATTATCTCTAAAGCCTATCCAGTAGATCCTTGCAAACCATGATGAGTTGCATGGATTGTATGGATATTTGGAATGTCTCTAACCCATGGAATATAAGGCCCTGTATGTATTAAAAACTGTGTGTGCACAGACCCTAAACAACCTAATCAAAAAAGTTGGGTTTTGGCCCACCTATGAACAATTATTATGAGCAGAATCATAGAATCATTAAGGTTGGAAAAGACCTCTGATATTACCAAGTCCAAACCTGCCCAGCAGTGCTGTGCTCACCGTTACACCATGTCCCTAAGTTCCACATTTAGACATTTTTTCTCAACACTTCCAGGAATGGTGATTCTACCACTGCCCTCAGGAGCCTGCTGCAATACCTGACCAGACTTTCAGTGAAGAAACTTGCCCTAATCTCTATTTTAAGCCTTCTCTGACATAACTAGAGGCCATTTCCTCTTATCCTGTCACTTGTTTCCTATGGAAAGAATCCCACACCCCACCTTTCTATAATATTATTTCAGGTAGTTGCAGAGGGTGATAGGGTTGCCCCAAGCCTCTTTTTGTCAAGGCTAGTCCTTTTCCTAGTCCTGCTGGCCACACTATTGCTGATACAGTCCAGGATGCCATTGGCCTTCTTGGCCACCTGGGCACAGCTGGCTCCTGTTCAGTCCCTGTTGTCCAGCACCCCCCCCTCCTTTTCCACTGGGCAGCTTTCCAGCCACTCTGCCCTCAACCTGTAGAGCTGCCTGGGGCTCTTGTGACCCAAGGGCAGGACTCAACACTTTGCCTTGCTGAACCTCTCACAACTGGCCTCAGACCATCAATCCAGCCTGTCCAGATCCCTCTGCAGAGCCTTTCTGCCCTCCAACATCAAAAGTCACACACAGCTTAGTGTTGACTGCAAATTTTCTAATGATTTCCATAGGTCCTTTTCAACAAAAACTATTTTATGATTCTCTTATGTAAAGATATGCACATACATATTGTGATAAATGATGCACATAAATATTATGATAAATGCAAAAGCTTTGTCTTTCAAAATTTAAAAGGTGATACATATTATAATAATGTTCACACTGTAAGTGGGTAGATTTGCACATATGGCAAAAGACATGGCGAGAGCAAATTCAATGATCAACGTTGCAATTTTTACAAATCTTTCCGACTCCCAAATCATATTTGAAAATATTAATAAGATTAGTAAAAAGGAGAAGTGCACCATAGGGAACTGATGTCTGCCTGTCTGGGGTAAGACATAAAATACTGTGTGCTTAAACACAGCAAATATGTGAAGCTCTACCTGAGTAAAGGTCTAATTGTTAATATGGAGACATCTTGCTTTATTGACTGCAAAGCCATGAAATGCAAAAATATTCATAAAAGTTGTCCTTGTACAGGCTTTCCTTTGTCCCTTGATATAAAAGCTGCAGGACTACTCATTACGCATAAAAGACTTGCACCCCATTGTTCCTCAATATGCTGTCTCTGTAATGGACATATTCTGACCACTATGCTGCAGATATTGTAAACTGCCAGATTGGGATGGTCACTCACACTCTTAAAATATCCTTCTTTCATCATATCGTGCTTCTCAAATTGAAAAATCCAGAAATTTTTCTGTAATAATTCTATAATATATTTCTCTGAATGCAGTAGTTTTTGCTTAACTGAAGGGGCCAGGAGAAGAAATGGAGATGAAATAAAGAAATTGGAAGCTGAAATCCTATTATAAATCTATATAGGTATAGAACTGGAGTTTTGTGTATGTACAGTAAATTTCTGCTGGTATAGCTTAAAAGTGAATTTCAACAGGACAGCACTCATCAGTGTACAAACATTGCAGCTGGATATATTTCAGAGAACACTTTACACAGAGAATAAAGTACATTTAAAAATAATATTCAAGCAATATAAGACAATCCTCCAGCTAGTACTGGTTAACTCTGCAATTTCTATTAATAGTTTTGCGTGGGAAATTTGGTAAATGTTCTTTATTTACTTAAGCATCCCAGGAGCATTTAAACTAAATCTGAAATTATAAAAATGCTGTCAGTGGAGAAATATACACCAGAGGAGAATTCAGTGATCTGCTTAAAACCTAGTTTTAAATCCTTTTATTGTACTTTTATGCTCCTACTCTGACCAGCAAGTACTTGAAATAGAACCATGAAAATAGCATATGGATAAATGTAGGAATTCTAAGCTTACATCAAGGTAGTAGAAATTCCTTTGATCTACCCTCAGGAGTTTGGGTTAAGAACAGTTTGTTTTTTATTCCACACTGCATTTATACTAAAGAAAAGGCAAAGTGCTTGCACTTCATTTGTCCCTTTGTTCATCCATCCCTTTTCTCTTTTACAATTTTTCTTGTTGCTGCTTTTTCTTCAGGAGAATGCAGCTAGCTATCCTGGCTTCTCTGTTAGTTTCCATTAATGAAGATAGCTATACTGGTTTCTCTGTTACTTTCCAATAATGAAGATACAATGTTTTGGTCAGTTCAGCATTATCTTATAAATCTCAGTTTGATTTTTGTGACAGAGTGTAGATTGTCTCTAAGCAAAATGTCAGGAATACCTTCATCCACTGGCAAATGGAGGTCAGAGCTGTCTCTTTTCATTGAGGCCAAGAAAGCTGTAACAGCTCAAAGGTGAAGCATATTTCTTGAAAAGAGCTGAGATCCACATGCCTATAATTCTTTATCTAGACAACGTTAACAAGCCTTAGGGATTGCTTACAGATCTAAAGAGTCAGAAAATTTGGGTTGTGTAAAGAAGATTTTAGATTACTTCTGTAGAGCTTAAAAAATCAATTCGTTTTTAACCCATTAACCTTTGTGAAGAGTCAGAAAAAATATCATAATAGTGATGAAAAAAACCAACATTCCTGGTATTAAAGGAAAGTTTATGGTGCTGTCATTTATCTGTTTTGTAATTAACTTCTATTTGCAGCTGCTTCATATAATACAGAAAAAATACTGCACAAATTAGCAGTATGATCTCACCAATATTACCTAAGAGAACAGCTCATGTCTGTTCTAAAAATTATCTGTGTCTTAAGTACTAATCCAAATTAAACATAAATTTTATTTTCTAAGACTTGGGAAAAGAAGAGCAACAGGTAAAAATAGAATAGATGTCTTCTCCTCACATGAAGGCAGGTAATTTCAGTTTGGTTCATCTGTCTGCACCAGACAGTTAAATGACACCAACTTGTTTCATCTGGAACACATCAGAGAATACTCACATTTTTATTTGTCTGCCAAAAAAAGATGGCAGTATTCTAAATCATTGCATCATTCCACATGATCTGTGGTTATAAGCTGTTCTGAAGATAATGTTAAGCTGCAAAAATCTATGTGTAAGTTTCAGACATCTGCTGAGACTAGATCCAGAATTTTGAGTCAGGTCTATATCAGTGTAGGGGAGCTTCAGGTTTTGCTTTGCTAGCAGTAAGTCCATAAATTGTAATTTATGTACTGAAATGAATGAGTCATCTGCATCTGGAAAAGATCAAGCAGTTATATCTTTGTCTACTGTTCATTTGGGCAAGTACAGGTAAATATAGCCTGCCATCCATATGTGCTTCTTAATCAAACTTTTTTCAAATACTGTTTAATTGTTATCTCTGAAAATCTGCATTTCAAAAAGTCATCTATGCCAAAAAACATTACAACATTAGAGAAAAAAGAAAAACACTCTTCCTGAAAAACACAGGAGAACAGATTGTCACAGCTTTGATAGTACAGCAGGCATACAAAAGCTTAATTCAATCTGAATTTTTAGATCAAAAGCTTAATTCAATCTGAATTTTTGGATCAAGCAGGTCATTTTATATGTGGTCTTGGTTTTCTTATTTTGAAACAAAAAAACCCCACTTTTGACAGTCTGTTAATCATATAGGGCCAGAGTTCTCAGTTTAGGTTTTAGGTTAGGGAACAGAGGCCACACCTATATGCTATTAAATAGGAATTACTATTTGGAAACAAGACTCAAGAATACCGATTTCTGAGTGGCTGAAAGTTTACAAAAAGATGAAATAATACGGAAATAAGGTAGTCTTCAGCTATTCTCATCTGAGTAAACAAGTTGCTTAGGAAAGAAAACTGCCTGGAAACAGCTGTGTCCTGACTTATTTTTACTTTAACCTTCAGGAAAGAGACCTTGATTCTGTCTGACCCTAAGGAAAGTGAATTTACAAAGATCTATTTTTTGTTAAGTTTGAGACAAGGAGGTTCAGAAAATCCTTTTTGGAGACTTTGAAAGGAAAAAATTATAAAGAAGGGATAGTTTGACACCAGAGACAAGGACAGAGCTCTAGAATTAGGTTTGTTTTAAGTTCTGAATAAATTGTTAAATTTTCCTCTGAAGCTGCAAAATAAAGTTTTGGGTTTGTGTTGTTTTCTTCATTTGCTTCAGCTCTCTATGGTTGGCAGACCATCTGTTCTCAATGTCTGTATTCTTTACACCATGGATTTGTATGCTAAGAACTTCTTTCTTCAAACAGTGTCTGCTGCCATTTCATGTTTACTACTTGTACTAAACTGATATTCTACCAAAAAAGGGAATTAAAAACAGAGCTGGTAATTCTGCACATGCATAATTAAAAATTGCCTTTTTTGATTAGTACACCATTTTTCAATTTTCTCCTTCTGCTTTCACATCATATGTTGTATAACAATTTAATAGAAGACTTTACTCACACAAAGCCTCCAAAAAAACCCCATACTTCACATTGGAAGAAGTGTCAGCATGGATCTTGCATTCACATACTATTACTGTGTAAATTAAACACAACATTTCAAAGCATATAAGAAAAATTATGTTTGCTTATAAAAAGACAATGTTTTTAGTCAGGTCGTATCAATTAGACAATGCCATAGCCTTCTGCCCCCACATATTTCTAGGTTAAAAGAGTAGCTCAAAATAAAGAAGATGGGATCAGGGTTAAGAAGATTTTAAGGGAAGCCAAAGGGAGGTAAATTGGCTGCAGGTACATCTCAAGAAGCATCCAGAGCTATATGTTTGTACCAGACTAATAACATTACATGTAGGAAAAATGCATCGAAAAAAAAAACATATCAAAATCCCTTAAGCATCAATGTTAGCACACTGCTCAACTGATTCTCTACTTTAATCTTCCTTCATAATCAAGCAGCAGACTCATTATCTGTCTTACTTTTTAAGAACTGTGTTAACTTGTCCTTCTGACTCTGAACTTATCCTTCTGACTCCTTCTTCCCACATGTTTTACTACTGAGCTTGATGTCTTGTGAAATGGAATATCTCTTTGGTCATCTACAACCAACTTTCCAAACTGTCTCCCCTCCCAGGTAGTTCTTCTCCCTCAGCCTATTCGCTGGTAGAGCAGCATGAGGGGCAGCAAAGGCCTTGGCTCTGTCTAGGCAGTGTTCGGCAATAATTAAACTATTGCTACATTTTCAGCAGAAATCCAAAACACAGTTGCCTAGTAGCTGCTATGAAGGAAAGTCATTCTATCATTGACAAAACCAGCACAGATATTTTAATATTAAGAGAGGATTTGTGAGGAATCCTCAGATTTTGACCATGATTTTTGAACGTGTCTGCATTTGAAACAAACTGAGATCAAGGCAACCATGAATGCCTGTGGGGCTCAGCCTCCTTTGGTGATAGTGTAGCTTGGCTGCAGCTGGCAACCATGTGCCCTGCAGATGCCCACTCACTCCCTGTCCTTGTGGGACAGGGAGGAGAACTGGCAGTAGGTAAAATTGTGGGTTGAGATAAAAACAGTTTAAAAATAATAAAGTAAAATACAACAACAACAACAATGAAGATAACAGTTACAGTTGTAATAAAAGGGGTGATAAAAAAAAGAAACAGAAAAATAAAACTCAGCAAAAAAATTCAAATTTATCACTTCCAAATGCCCAGCCTACCCCCCAGGAGCAATTGTGCTCTCTGAGCCAACTTCTCTCAGTTTATATGTAGGGCATGATATTCTACAGTATGGAATAGCCCCTCAGCCAGTTCAGGTCAGCTGTCCTGGCTGTGCTTCCTCCTGACATCTTCTGCAACTCCTCTCTCTCAGAACATGGGAAACTGAAAAGATCTACTAGGCAGTAGTGTTCACAAATGGACAGTCACTGTTGCAGCAGTTGTGGTCTGCTGTCTCAGGGAACCAGGCAGCCCAATGTGTATCAGTATTATTAAAGATTGAAGGGAAGAAAAGGATTAAATATGTCCACTTTTTCTGAATTCCTATTTGGAAAGTGACCATCTTCATCAAGTATAGTTCCAATGTTTTCCTTGGGCCTCCTCTTGCTACTGACACACTCAAAAAATTCCTTCTTGTTGTTTGACACAGCCTTAGCCAGTGTCAGGTCTAGTTGAGATGTGGTTTTTTGTACTTTCCCCCTGCAAATGTGAATGAGGACTCTGTGGTCTGCCTGTGAAGTCTGATCTTGCTTCTGGAGATCACACAATCTTTTTCCTTACAAGCTCCAAGAGGAGTTCCCTGTTGAGTCAGCCCAGTCTCTGGCTTCCTCTTGCTTGAGATGTGACACGATAGGATGTCCATCTCTTTGTGTCACAAGTTTAAAATCTGCTTCTGTGCTTTAAATGGTGTTTCTTCAAAACAGAGCAGTACTCATTGATCCTTAAGCCCTCAAAAGCAGATTCCCAGGAGGCACTGCTAAGTACCTGAACAGTTTAAAGTTTCCTCTCCTGAAGCTCAGTGTAACAATTCTGCTTACCCTTTTATATTTAACCAAAAATTTTAAACTCAACTATTTCCTGATCACTGTGAACATATCTCTCCTGAGTCCTTTTCTATTTATAAATAACAATGTAGGAGAGTTGATTCACTGAGTACTTGTGACAGGAAATTACCTTCAAACATTTGAGAATTTCCCAGAGCTGCTTGTCAAAGCAGTATGGTTTTCCCAGTTGATATCTGGGAAGTTGAAATCTCCCATGAGGACAAGGGCTGCAAATCCAGAGATTTTTTTCCTAATTCCCTAGAGAGTAATTCCACCGTATTAACATCCTGGACTGCTGATTGGCAGTGGACACCCACAGAGACATAACCTTTGCTTTCCATCCCTCTAATCTTCACCAAGAGCTTTTTCCCCTAATTGTAAGGGCTTTAGAATCAAGCCTCTCCTTTACATATGGTGCAATGTTTGCACGTTGCCTGCACAGCCTATCCCACCTGATCCACCTATAGCCTTCCAGCACTCCAGTCATGGGACTCATCCTACCAAGCCTCACTGATACTAATGACATCATCAGGGAAATGATTGATGGCTTCCAGTTCATTCTGCTTGTTTCTCACACTGCATGGATTGCTGTACACACATTCTGGATGTGCTCCTAAACCTTCAGTGCTCCCTGGAGCAGCCTGAATGTTCCCATTATTATTGCCACCCTCAAACAATGTCATGCTATCCCCTACCTTCCCAGTTCCTGATATCATACCCCTCTCCCTCTGATCCTAGTTTAAAGCTTACACATGAAATCTTGCCAGCTTGCAAACAAAGAACTGTTTCCCCTGGTTTGGATATGCTGTCAGGTCCCAGCATAATTTATGTGTTTCAAGGACTCTTCCTCTAGTATAAAAAACCAAAATTTTTATCATGGGAAGGCAGATCCTGTAGCACCTGTAGCACCTGGGCACGAAAGAAGGACACAGTTTCACCCCAATTAAGAGAACAGCAGAGGCCCCCAAAACTAGAGACCCGTTTATTATGGAGACACAATTTTATAGGGTTTGCAAAGTGTGAGAGGATTGGAAGATGAAATCCCACCTCTCACCCAGACTGGCTAAGTGACCAGTCTGTCAGATTCCCTTCTCCAAGAAGGAATGTAGACAAAGCTAGTGTTTTTAGTATAATGTGTGAGAAAATCTGACTGGAGAATAAAAACTTTTCAGAAGGCTTTCAAAAACAGGGTGACAAAATCTCACACTTTAAATTCATTAAAATTTACACATAAATTATAATATCTGAGGGACACTAGGCACCTCCAAAAATCATATAGTTCTGTGTTATTCTTCAGTACATTATCTTTGGTCCTGGTGCCCTTAGATGTTTAGTCATTTATACAGAATCTCAAAATCATTGCTTGAGAACTGGCTCCTTAACTCCACAGACACTCATAGTAATTACACAACATCTCTACTTGATAGTTTTCATTTTCAGTCTTACTTGTGTTCAAGCAAATCAGAACAGATACCTGAATCTCAGGGATATATAAGCATGTAAAATAGGTCCACAGGTTTCAAAGGACTAAAATATTCTGTTATAAATGAGATGTTTAGGTAGTGAGCTGGTAACATCTGTCCTCTTTGCATCTTTCTTTTTCTCTGCTGATAGAGTTTATCCATTCCCTCATACCTTGTTAAATTAGTATTTGTGAGAAAAACTAACTTTTAACTGCTAGTTAAAATGCTTCTTTTATTAAAATTAAAGATATTAACAACAACCATTCAGCTTATTACTATTCTTCCACTTGCTGAAATTAGTTTTGCTTTATTATTATTTAATCTATAATTACACATTATAAATTTTATGTCTTCATAGGAGGTTCAGATTATTTACTTGGTATACTTAAGGGTAAGGGAAATAAAAATTAGTATTTAGTATATGTTTTTGTTAGCTTCAAAGTTTTTAATCTATCAATCTAAATTCATAAAAAGCTATTCCACAGTTCCATTATGTTAAGGGCTTAGTTGCCGTTCTGCACAGGCTACAGTAATGTGAAGCTGAAGTAGCCCTGCAGACTGAAAATGTACCTGTTCCAAACAAACACAATATCCTTGGATTCCAAGTCAGGTTATTTTATTTTAGTCATCTGTTATTATTCAGTAAAATTCATTAATTCTTTTAATGAAATAATTGCAAAGAAATCATGCAGTCTAGTCAACCCATATATAGTATCAAATCTATGGAGTAGTATTAAAAAATAAATCAGCTCAATGCTTTTAAGTTCCCTGAAGTAAAGAAATGTATCCATTAACACAGATTCTGATGTAAAAGTGTTAACAGGGTAGGCAGAAGAGAATTTTTTTTGTGATTATTGCAATTAAGGGGAAACTACTGAGTTCTAATGCCAGGAATATAAAAGGTTTAAGAAAATGCAAAGCCAAATTCACTGAGACTCTTATTCTACAAATCATATACTTAACTCCTGGTACAAAAATTTTCCAGTTTATTTGTAGGTTTTATATATTTCCATAATCTCTTGATTCCAGGAAATTAGGTTTATTCTTAAGACTGTACATTCTTAAAGCCATACTCCTACAGAGACCTGTTTGACTCCCAACCTGTTCTGAATTTACAGTAACACATCTGTCCTCAAAGCTCTGGCTAACCATTTTAGCACTACTGTTCAAGAGATAGAGAAAAATTTTAGGCAAAATACTATGCTGGAAAAATCAGATAAACCCCTAAAATTAAGGCCAAAATAATATAATATGCATCACATCACACAGCAGTACATTCACACTGCTGTACGCTTTACACATCTCAAATTGTATTATAATGTAACAGCATTAAAATCAAAGGCAAATACAGTAGGAAAGGCTGGAATTAAGATCACTGTGATACACATGGGAAACACAAAAGCGACTTCAAATACTGTTGAAAACCACCCTAATGAACAAAAATGGTTAGGTGTCAGGGTCTCCTGGTCCCAGGCAATATTACTGAGTGTAATGAAGGAAAAAGTTGCAAGAAAACCTATGTCAAAAGAAATGATGCAGTGTTTTAAAGACAACTTGAGAGAAGAACTGCCTTCTGGCAACGATATATATAGTTGCAAATAGACTTTGATGTGCAATAAAAGTTAATGGTGGACAGACAAAGGTTACAAAGAAATGAAGATACACTGGTTCTACTCGAGGTAAAGTTTGGTATGTAATAAAATCCAATCATGAGCACACTACGAAGCGAACAAAATCACTGAAAATGTTTTTGCAGCTTCAGCATTAGTGAATTTTATACTTAACTGGTAAAACCTCCAATTATATGGGGTTTTTTTCCATAACTTATTCAAGTAATATTGGAATGTTATGGATATTTTTATTACCCATTACTTGAAAGTTGAAAACACAGCACAGGAAATTATGATGTAGAAATGATTGCTCCCTTTATTACGCTCACACATTTGAGAAGAAAGCACAGGATTTGTTGCTGAAGTAAATACAAGTAGATTAGTATGCAATGGAATATTCCTAACATTGGAATATGTTTCATCTGCAACACATAGAATGACTATCAGACGTAAAATCTTTACAAAGCAGGTAACTAATATTTTTCCAAGGCTAGCTGCTTTTTGAGAGATTACTGAATCACTTGGAAAGTGTTTAGACCTCGATGGCTTAAAAAACTCCAAGACAACTGATTAAAAAAACCCCATCAGAACACGTCTTAAGATAGCTAATTGTGGATATAGTAATTTTATTTTAACTACAAATGCTGAAAATCTTCAGCCTTCTGAATTATTCTCTACAATAGTATTTGAACTTGTATTCATGCTCTGCCCAGAAAAAAAATAATTGCTTTAATGGATGACAACATATCAGATGTTCAATGATTATTATCGTTAGAGCAGAGGATTGGCAGATAGATTCCATTCTTGAGCTAGTCAATTTTAATGATAGATTTGACAGGTTGAATTTTATCCTGAGTAGCCAATCTTCTTTGCTTTTAAAAATAATTTTTATTCAGTACACTTGGCTTTTTAAAATAATTTTATTCAGTACACTTGGCTGATAGAAAAAATTCTTGTTTTTGAAGTACTTCAGGATATAAAACAGTGTTTGTTTTCTTTGCAAAATATGTTGCAGATCTTCAGTTTGAAGAAAGCGGAACCCTGCACATTGGTGCAAGGAGAATACATGCTCTGTCATGGGCTTATCCATGGCCACATACATTCTTTGAGGTGCTGAATCACAACCTCATGCAAGCCATGGATGCTTCAAGGTGTACATGCAGAATAAACTTACACAGAGATGCTGACGCTTTGAGAGGTACCTTCTCCAGCACAGACTTATGCTTGGGCCAAAATCCCATCAGAGGTACACCTGCTGCAGCACAGACATAACCACGGCCACAGACAGGTCAAGAGGCAGCTGCTCTGCTGCCGACTTATTCACAGACACAAATGTTTTGGGTGTCCTGCTCCCACATGGACTCGTCCACAGGTCATTGTCCCTTTGAATGGAAGTTCCTGCCTGTCCAGTACAGCAGCACAGAAACCACATGGATGTCCTGGCCATCTGCCAGCCCAGGCACATCTCCATGCTGTTATCCAAGTGTTCCTGGCCACAGCGGAGCACGGAGCTCAGCAGCACAGCGCTCAGTGGCACAGCAGTACGGTGGCCAGAAAAAGCAAGAAGCAGCCTCCAACAAGCACTAGACCCTTATATATAGGATGGCAAATGAGCCCCTTGGCAAACACAGGAACTTGCTGATTTAGCTGAGAGCTTAATTGTACTAGCAGCAGCTAAGAGTTGAACCTAGCACATTCCAGAGAAATCTTTCATTATCTCAAACTCTTTGAGTCCCATATTGGGTGCCAAGTGGGCTGTCCTGGTATAATGTCAGTTGCTTATTCACACACAGTGGGACTCAGAAGAGAATCAGAAGATTAATAGTGAGAAAATTTATGGGTTTAGTTAAAGAGAGTTTAATAAGTGAAGCAAAATCCATGCATAAAGCAAATAAACCAAGGAAGTAATTCACTTCTTCCAATGAGCCAGCAAGTTTTCAGCTGTCTCCATGAAGACAGGGCTCCACCACATATAACAGTGACTTGGGAAGATAAACACCATCACTCTGAATGTCTTCCCACACACACACATCCCACACTGTCCCCCTGCTTCCTCTTCCCCCAGCTTTTTACACTGAGCATGACATCATATGGTATAGAATATCTTTTTGGTCAGCTGGGTCAGATGTCCCAGGCATGTTGTCTCCCATTTTTCATGCACCCACAGCAAACTTGCTGGTGGGGTGGTGTGAGTAACAGGAAATATTTTGACTCTATGGAAAGTACATCTCAGCATTAGTGAAAACATCATTTCATATCAATGTTGTTTCAAGTACAAATCCAAATAACAGCCACCCACTAACTTGTGACTGCAGAGAAAATTACCCCTACCCCAGACAAAACCAGAGCAGATAAACTTTCGATTTAGCTTTTCAATGCATTTAAACGAATGTTTCAACTGTTGTATGATTGCATATCTTACAATGTCTAATTCTACGCAAACCTGTACTGAAAAAGCAGTGAGGCTGGCAGAGGGATAAGTGCCCTTGATTGTACAGGATGAAGCTTTTTTTTTCTTGATGAAACTCACATCAAAATAAATTTATATTCTTTATCTTGTCTGGTGCTTGATAAGATTATGAAGCTCACATTTTAGCTATCCAGAAAGTGACAAATGTATTACTTGTGACTGAGATGTACTTTTTCCTGAGATTGCAACATTATTCAGTGGAAGACTCAAATAAAGGCTTTACTAAAACAGAAAAGATTTTTTTTTCGGCATTTCCTTTTAGCTTATGAAACAGAAATCAAAAGGAAGACTGTGCCAGAGGGTGCAAAAAGGTAAGTGATAGGATCACACACAGTCAAACTGCCAGAGCTTTAGAACTCCTAAAAGAGCGGGGGGCATATCCCTCCCTGGTACATCGCTGCACAAACAGTACCAAGGGCCTCGAGAAGGTAACATAATGGATTGCTACAGAAAATAAATCAGGAGTCTTTATTCTAATTGCTAAAGGTAAGGAGAGGAAGCAGTATATTTTCTAATAACACAGCCACCTGCCTTCCTATTTTACCATTGTGACCTGGTTGTTTTACAACGTTTTGTGTAGTGAATACCAGGGGGAATTGTGCCATTGACTTCGGGGGATGTCTTCATCTCCCGTAAGTCTTTACAAAGACATTTGTCCTGACAGTAACCTGTAAGATTTGCAATGAGTTCTGCTGCTTTAAACTCAGACTATCAAAAAGTCTCTGCCAGAAACTTCAGCTTATCTGACAACCACTGAACTATGCTTTGTTACCTGCCTGCAGTGATTTCTGTCATATGCTCAGATTTGCAGTTCAGTGGTCCTTTCTGACCTTTATCCTTGCCTTGAAATTTACACGTTCAGAATCCATGCTCATTTGTGTTTAAGATTCCTTTGGAAATAACGCAGAACATTTTCCCTTAAACATTTATAAACATTTCCATGAGTCACAATTAGAACTTGTGTTGTTAGTGGGTCTGCTTCCATTTCTACTGTGTATCTCCTCAGATTTAATTGGCCTTCATTACATCAAGAATCCCTAGCAGGATTAGAAAGTTATTAAGATTTCCTATCCTGTTATATTCAGAAAAACAATTAAGACTTCCTTTGCTTTTATACTATCTTCTCTTCATTTGTGATTCTCCTGCTTTTCCTATTGAAAAGCTTTTTACCTCCATATAGTTTGGTTGACATTTTTAAGGTTTTTCACCTTTTCTTTCTTAATCACCCTTCTTGTATAAATAACTCCTAACTAATTGGTGCTGTGTGGGAGATGGTGTTCTTGATCATCCAATTGATCCATGCCCTGCTGCCCAGTTTTTCAGAAATACTCACTCTTTCTCCATCCTGTTTTTCATATTCTCCAGCTGTGTTCTGTTCATGGTCCTTAGAGCTTTGCTTGCATAATTTTGTTTGCTTTCTTCCTTTTTCCTCATTTTTTCTTCTCCTGCACTGGCATGCAGTCAGGATCGGTACTGTAGTGAGTATCAACTTCTAAGTTGCCAGAGGCACACAGACGCTTCTGTATTACAAAAACAAAACCTCTTTCTAAAAAATTTCTCAAAATTGACAAAAATAAATCAGTACCACTTCCATATGTAGCTGTTGCCTTAAAATTCACTCCTAGTTAATTTTCCACCAATTGAGGAAAGACAGTCTTAACAGTTAAGCATTGAAAAAAGCAAAAAACCAAGACTTTTAAAAGTTTCTACACTAGTATGCTAGTTATTTCCCATAACTGACTGCTGTGTGCTAATCCAGTAATAATCCTTTAAACATATATTGTGTTTTTTCTCTGAGGAGCTCAAAGGATTTTTAAAGCTTCAGCAAAATCAAAGAACAACACTGTGGAATAAGTTAATACCATTTTGTTCCATATATTAGAAATTACTTTTACTTCCAAACCCATGACAAAACAATTCTGAGAAGAGCCTTTCCACCTAATACCTTTACAAAATAGTAAACTCAATGTCTGGGGGGGTTCACTGAACTTATTTTCACTTCTCTTTCCCCTAGAGGTGTTCTGAGACAAACATTCCTCTTGACCTCTGTGTCACTATCCTATTCAAACAATCCTTGGATTGTATACTTAGATAATTCTATTCTCTAGAAGTTACAGTGGTTCTCTGCATCAAATAACTTCCTGTCTGTGTAGGGGGAAAAAAAAATCAAGCCCTTAATTGGAAAAACAATAGGCTCAAAATTTTCATTTATATATCTAAAATGCCAATAGCATTTTACAGTGCTGTTTGTCTGTTTAATATTATACTTATAAATTTCAGATTCTTAAAAACAAGCACAAATTTACTCAACACATTGAAGCACAGATAAGTATTTTTATAGTAAACCCAAAAAGCTTACGGTACCACAGTTGTCTGATATGATTAAAAGATATCATTTCTATACAAATTTAATCACTGGTTTTATGAAATAAAGTTACTGAGCAGTAACTGGGGTAATTCCAGCAGTGGGAGATTGCAACCACTGGTCACCTATTCAAAATGGACCAGTGACTCAAATGGAGAGAAGAACTGTGCATGAAGATTAATTAGGATGAGAAGTAAGAGAAGTAACTAGTAAATAGGGAGTTGAGTACAAATTAATGAAAAAGTTATGCAATTTTTAACCAGTGAATGCTGATGCCTTTCTATGTTAAGATTTGTAAATAGTGTAAAGTTTTGATGTTTGGCGAGCCCCATTTTTGTGGGTTACCACCCAGGTCCCTGCTTTGCACAATCTCAAATAAAAATTAGAAATACCTTGCCTCAGTGTCTGACTTGGCACTGTGCACTGGATAACTGTTCAGGACAATCTTTTGCTACCTGGATAGGACAGCTTTAGTGCCTTGCCTGGATAAATGGGTCACTCTAAGCAAAATCTCCTGACCAGATGAATTCCAATGAGCTCTGACATTTTGATTAGGGACTCTGCACAAACAATACCAAGGCCAGGACAACCAGTGACTCCCTGGCATGACAATTTATAGAGCTATTTTCTTGGAGTTTTGCAAGCTCCCTTGGTGTATATGGGATGAATTTCCAATGTATTTTCATTGCTCTATCACCCATAACTGCAGTTGTCTCCGGGTTAATGATAGGTCTGGGTAGGTTCTTCTCCTCCAGTTCTGATTCTTCCTCTGTGTTCTCAGAGTTATTCCAAATGCCTCTGTCCCAGTCTTCAGGTAAAAATATCAATGTTTTTGCTTGAAATTTTGAAGAATCTGAATGTGCTATCACAACTTCTATCTTTTCTTTTAATTTCCTTATTCTGGCTTTCAACTGACTATTCTCTTCTATGATCCCTTTTTTCTTAATTTCTGCCTCAGCCTTTTATTTTAGTAAGTCTCTAGCACTTTTATAAGCAGCAGTGAGATGTGTGGCAAGCACTTAACATATCACACTCTTCTTTTCTGTCTTTTACTGTGGTTGATTAGATTTATTGATAATACAATATCTGAATAGTGTCAATGCAGTATATAATATAAGTAGGTCTAAATGGTTATAATATAAGCAGATTTAGCTTGAAACATAGAGGTTTACAGATTCTGGCCTTATAGAATGCCCTATTACAAGCAAACAAAACAGCTATATATCTAACTTATGATTTTCTTTCCATATCTGACTATTGTTTAATGCTTTAACTCATCCATTCTAAAGTGAGTTCTCCCTGTCTTTGGGCAGGACATACACTACAAATGTTCCTGCCAAGGAGGGGATCCACTCCGAAGCAGCCTGCAACTCCAGGGACCAGTTTGCCCAGTTGGCCTAGCTGGTCCAGTGTCCAGCAGATTTTTATATGCTTTTGCAGGAAAATGTGTACCAAAGTCAATCAAAAACACCAGAGCTCCTGCATCTCTGGAATTTATCAATCACGTGAGCATCCAGATTGTTCTTGTAATTCCCACCTGCCTTTCTTGTCTTAGAACAATTCATATGGCCCTGCAGAGAAAATGGAAAGAGAGAGAGAGGGAGGTGTGAGGGAGGAGGCCCCACTCAAAGACCCAATTTTCTTTCATCACAGACACACCTGTGATCATCACTGTCTTTTGTATTCCCAAGTCACCGATGTGTGAGGTGGAATCCTACTTCCGTGGAGATGCTTGAACACCTGCCTGCCCACGGGACCTAGTGAATTAATTCCTTGCTTTGCTTTGCTTTGCTTTGCTTTGCTTTTGCTTTCCTCCCCTGTAACACTGTCTTTATCTCAATTCACAATTTCTGTCACTTTTTCTCTTCTAATTCTCTTCCTCATCCCTCATGGAAGGAGTGAATAAGGTGCTTTGTGGTTTTAGTTGCCAGCTGAGTTTAAACCATAAAGTTTTCAAATTCCCAGTCTGTCCTACCTGTGTCTCATACTTCATTGCTCATAATTTTGCCTAAAGGACAAAGTTAAAGATGATGTATATTGAAACAGTTGGATGCATAAGGTATACATTTCCCAGTTCCATCTTCTCTTGAGGAAGCTGGAAAATTTCATGTAAGAAGTAATTAAATCCTTAATTTCAAGACTAGCCATGAATGAGATGTCCATCTTTTCTTTGAAGGTATCTAAGCATGGTTTTTATTCTTAAGACTTTCTTTCTGTTTCATAAGACAGACAGTTTAGCATTTTTAATGAATTAACCTGAGGATCTGCATTATGAGAAGTTAAGATCACTTCAGTATGTGTCCTCTAAACTTTACAAGTTTTCTATTTCAAAGTAAAAAACTAATTTTTATGCAGACTACCTCATTAAATGGTTTTCAGGCTCTTACTGTTGTATGTCAATGACCTTTCCATCCTTTATGCCCTGTGAAAAGGGCAAACATAAACTTTCAAAGCATGCTTCATTACTTTGAATGAATGACTGACTTAGTGTAATTAGAAGGAGCTGGGTGAGGAGGTTAGAGTTTTTTACTACACTAAGAGACAAGCTTTCAAACATGAATTCTCAGAAGCAGGGTATCAGTTTAATGCCTACTAATTTGCAGTAAACTACCAAAATTTTTTGATGAATTAGATCCCATTAAAAACATATAAAAATTTTTCCTTTAGTCAACTTGTGTACCTTATTCTTAAAAAATACCCACTTCTACATTAGCAATTAAAGCGTAACTGCAGAGGATGTAACATACAGAAAGAAACTGGATTCCCATATTTCCCATGTTCTGATTATTCCACACAGCCTTGTTTTCTTTACCTTGAGACTTTTTTCTTTTGACAGTCTGAGTTTAGCCTTTTACCCAACATTCCAGAAGCACAAGATTAAGCCAGAACTTACAGTAAATTTTAAGTGCAGGCAAATTGTGGCATAAGACAAGTAGCATTTAAACCATAACAGAGTTAATTTTCTGGTAATTTTTGACATTTCAGTATGGACATGGTCTTTCAGGCAATTTTTTTTCACTCCTTCATAGACCTGCTTCTCTCTTCCCTCATACGCATATGCAGCAGTGGATATTAGATAGAATATATGTAAGGTAAACATTCTTGTCTGTTAGATATTTGCAATGTAGTCACAGTTTTGATCTTCTGCAGAAGAAAATGTTTCTGATTCTGTCTGTAGCACATTGCCTTAGAGAAACCAATAACAGGAACAAGCAGTAGAAAGACAAGCAACATCTCTCCATGTGTGAATTTTTGTATGACTGATGGCAACCTGCAGAACTTACAATTATTTTTCATTTCTTAAAGTAGCCCATATTATTATATAATTAGAAGACTTTATATAGAATCATAGAGTAATTTAGTTTGGAAAATACCTTTAAAATCAAGTCCAACCATTAAACCACATTCCAAGTGCTGCATTTATACATCTTTTAAATACCTCCAGGGATGGTGGCTGTACCATGCCCTGGGCAGCCTGTTTCAACCCTTGACAATGTTTTCTGTGAATTTTTACTCAATATCTGATCTAAACCTCCCCTGGTGCAACTTGAGGCCATTTTCTCTTGTCCTATTTCTTGTTACTTTGAAGAAGAGACTGAAGCCCACCTTGCTACAACCTGCTTTCAGTCAATTTTAGAGAGTGACAAGGTCTTGCCTCAGCTTCCTTTTCTCCAGATTAATACACATTCCCTTTTAATCAAGAAAATCACCAATCAAATGGTTTGCCAATCAAATAGTAACATTTGAGAAGTTTTTTATATCTGTACACATAATTAAGCTTCCCAGGTCTGCATTTTAGTTTATAGGCAGTGGTTACATTTTAAAACCCAGCACATATCTTGAACTTTCACTTCATTTAGACCCACTGAGTGTTTAAGACTTCTAGGATTATGTCACTTGAGCTGGTTTCTAAATGCTTGATTTAGGTTTTATATTTAAAAATAACCCACAGGCAGAAAAATATAAAAGCAAGATAAATCTTTTCTGTATATCATCAGTTCAGTATCCTGCTACTATCAACCGGTGCAGCAACGTACAACTTCTTCCTCAAATGACTAAGTGCCTTCTAGGAAGAAGACTGGATTGCAGGAGGTTGTTCTGGACAGGAAAGGACAAGAAATTGAAGGTGACAGAGGAGAATTTTTAAAAAAATGTACTTAATGTTTTTCACAAAGTGAAAAGAGGTCATCCTATTTTTCTGTGATGGTATAAATCTGAGGACTCATGTCATATGAGCAAAAGTAGTATTATTCTGCATCACAAGAACAAGAATGCAGATAGCAAGTAAACATTATGCTGTAGCAGCAGTGTGAAAACTCACACATTTTTGAGGTTTCTGTTTGATTCTGTTGTGTTAGGTACCAGGTCGCTAGAATGGATATTGCTATCATACCTTGAAAAGCATGTAAAGCTCTGCAGTGGGGCATTGGAAAGAAAAAAAGATTCTTTAGGGCAGAGTAACAGCTTTCACTTTTTGCTTTAGAAATCAAATTCTTTTTCTAAAATCTCATATATTGAAGATACTTCTTCTACAATCCTAACACTGATTTTTATGTGCATCCCTTATTAATCATTCTACAAACATTTATTTTTAATGATCCAGTTCAAAAGCTGAATGAGTTTGCAACAAGATGACATGACCTGACATTCTAGTTTGGGATTTTTTGTAGTGGCCTAGCTCCCTGTTAAGTATTCACAATTAAAAGAGAAGAAAAGCAGCACCTTAATGATGGAGATTGTGCTGACAGCTGTTGTGTTACTGCTTGTAGATTTACTTTCGGTAAAACAAATGTTAAACCTTACTTTTAATAATTACTTAGGGATTTCTGGAATTTTAATTATGCCAGTTAATTGAGCAAGTTAGCTAAATTGATGAATAATGATCTCTGCAAACATCATTTTACAGATACAGTAACGGAAGTTTAGCCGATCGTGAAATAAATTTAAAATAAACAGCAAAGCTAGGAAGTCAGTATCACTACACTTGCAAGGTAAATATTTGAAATAAAGAAGGAGAAAATTTAAAAATGTAACAATGAGTGGAAATTTCACAAGACAGAGACTGAAACTAGTATTTCAGCTGGGCAGAAAAATTGTACCCTAACTGGTCAATGTAAGTTTAATCAAAGAACTAAATCAGAGTCATAATCACCATGTGTCATGAGAATGAGAAACAGAAATAACAGAGCTGGAGGTCAAAGTCACCTTTGATCATATCTTAAATCAACAGGAGTTTTTATATATGTACCTAAAATGGAATGTAAGTTTTGAGTACATAAAGAATACAAGAAAAATTACAGTAATAATTGAGGTATTAAAGTAAAAATTGAGGTATTAATGGAAAAGAAATCTAATAGTGTTTTCTGACTTTATGAATTTTGTAAATACTTTTCAATTTAGAAGTACTTTTGTTTTAAAATATACTTTAATTTCAGAAATATTCAATTACAGATATGAAAATTCAATGAAGTTATTTCATTCACATGAAAACCAGAAATCAATCTTCCGGGTATATAACTATGAATATGAGGCAAGTGGGGAGTTTAGCAGAATTAAGGAAAACTGTCTATCCACAAAGATCTCAGAACTTACTTCACAAATTTATATACGATGTAGCAACAATATATGGTTGTCTATGACAAGAAAAACAAGCCAAAGAATGCAGCAAAATAACTGGGGCTAGAGACTGCTAAAAATTGTCATAATCACCTGAGCTATTGTAATGTATAGAGAGGATCCCAAACAAAAACAAAAACAAAAACAAAACAAAAAACAAAACAAAAAACAAAAAAAAAAAAAAAAAAA
>VZTR01008411.1:19849-60515 GCA_013400775.1 Chaetops frenatus | reverse complement strand
ACTGAGAAATATTCAGTAGGCAGGCTTTGCAACTGTTATAGCATAAGAACTTACACCCATCATTATGGGTATCTTAATAAACCTTTTGTTGCTGAAACATCTTTTGTTGCATTCAAATAGCAAGTATAAGAGGTGAATGAGAGTGCTCTGAACCCCATATACTTTCTGAATTGTTAGTACAGCTTTCTAAGGTACCTTTACAATCATGTTGATATTGCAAAAATACCCCAGATAATAGAACATATTTTCATCCTCTCTTGTGTTTCCCCACCCAGCCTCAGCTCCTGGCACAACCTATTATACACATGAAGACACACATCTCTCCAATTGTTTTATATCCACCCAATCAGTCATTCTCTTGCCTTACAGCAACGTGTTCAGTTCAAACTTTTTTCCCCCCACTCAGGGAAAGCTAACCGTCTAAACAAAAAATATGCATCATTTTAATACCATGTTGGTGCACAACCAAGTAGAGGCAATGGACGTCTCAACATTATTATCAATCACTGGTGACAGAAGGCTATAACAGCACACTCCTGTGGTCACGAAAATAGATAGAAAATGCTTGAAAGGAACGTTTTTGTACATTGCTCAGACATATCTTTAAAAAAAAAAGTACAAAAGAAAAGGTTTAACTATTGCAAAACACTTAACCCTTAATGGGAAAGTATGGAAACAGAGGAATAAGAGGTAACTCAGGCCTGAGTTAACTGATTTTTCTGCACATATATGTTACTGAATCCTTGTATCACACAATTTGATATTTGACTATTTTTTTCAGTCTTTTCAACAAAAAAAGACCAGCAAAAAGAAATACCAGAAATGTATGCCTGAAAGCATCTTATTATTCCTGCCTAATTTCACAGGAAATTCAAATTTTCAAAGATTAATGGACCTCTGGGGCAGAGCCAATTTCAATATAGCCAATATAGTGAAAAAAAAAAAATTGAAGACAAAGTCCGACTAATTTACAAAAAGAGTTTTGTGGCACAAAAGGAGTATACCATGTAATGTGGCCCTTATATTTTGTTCCATGTTTCTTCACACTCATACAAAGACAAAAAACATGGAAGAGTGCATATTCTGGGATATCTGCTTTCTTTCCTTAGCAGGATGCAGCGACTCAGCTTGAGTCAGCAGCCAGAACAAGATAAAAATTGCCCAGAGTTCCACAGTTCGTATGTAGTCTAAGATGTTAATGGTTCTCTAACAGAATTTTTTTTAAAGCAATCTCAGAGCAACTTTCCTCCCTAGTTACATTCTTCCTTCTCTCATATGATATTCTGGAGCTTGACTGTTATATAGTCTATTTTCCTCTCAGTCCTGAACTTTGCATTAATTGGAAAGAAAATTACTTCTATCCAGAGAAAGAAAAAGAGCTTCTGCAGAGCTGTGCTTTCTGTGCATTTTTTTTGATACATAATACTCTTGTGACAAATAGCACTTTTTCCCTCTCAAAAAAAAGTCTCCAATACTTGTGGTTAGACAGATGAATCACCTTTCGATAAGTATAGTTTCATAATTATAGATCTGAATGTTTTTTAAGCAAATTTGCAAGAAGATAAAAACTAAAATTTAAGGTTTAGTAAATTCTTAGTTAAAGCCATGTTAGATGTGAACAATTTCAACTGCCCTTCAAGTATTGGTGACAGTGAGAGTAAATTAATATGTAAGTAACTCAATAAATCTTTAAGTTTTGTTCTCAAAATAGTTTGAAAGCCCAGCTCAGAACAGGTTTCCATTGAAGGGAATAGCAATTAAATGTAGAAAATGAAGTGATTCAAAGAAGGGAAGATAGTAAATAAGCTTTTCAGGGTGACCTTTCCTTCTTCTCTCTCTCAAGAATCGCATTTGCCAACTGCAGACTTCCTGTTTGGTCTTTTTGAAGAAAGAGACCAAGAAAGAAGCTAAAGTAGCCAGAGCTTCATAGTGGGGGAGAAGGATTAAAAAAAAAAACTTTGGAAAAAAACTGTGCTCTTAGGAAAAGATTAAAATGACAGGCAAAACAAGAGAAAATATTTGTGGCCCATGTAAAGCCCTGTGACAGAAGAGGAGAGTGTGTATAGAGCAAAAATAACATTAAAGAACTGTATCTCCTTGTATAGGAGGACAGGGCTCTTCAGCTTGTAAGCATGGTGACTATGGGTAATAAATGCAAATAAAGAATGTTCTCATGATCTGTGTTAAGAGCTCAACCTGTGCTGCGGACACGGGGAGCACAGGAGGCTAGAGAGGATAACACAAAATAATGGGTAGAAAGGACAGACAAATGTGTGAGGAGTTTAGATGGAGGAAGAGAAGGCAAATGTATTTTTTGATTATTGGAACTTGACATGGTGAATTACTGCTAGTGTTTGTGGGCACCTTATTTGAACTAGTGCTGAACCAGATGGGCACAGATGGCTAGTGCACTTCGCATTTTTAATGCACTTCACTTTCAGGGCAGAAACTGAAGAGTTTAACCTTCTTGTGACCACTCTGCCTAGAACCACCTTCCCATGCCTTCACACAGGCTGTACAAGGCACATCAAGTGATGACCAACACAAATTGTACTGCTGCTCTAAGCTGTGTTGTTTGATCAGGTTAGCCACCTCTCAGCAGGCCAGCTGAAGGTGGGACCCATGATAACTTGCAGAGCCTCAAAAAAAGGAGTATGTGAATTACCTGAAATGCATAAACAGTATTTGCCATGAGGCAGAGACAGACAGACCTGTGCAGACTGAGAGTTTTGGATGCTTTCCTGGCCTAAATCCTGGATGATGGAAAACTCAAACTCTTTGGTATCATGAGAGCAGTGGCCTAAACTGTTGCAGTGTCCATGAAGCTTATCCAGGACTTGAAAACTTGTAGAGCTAAGAAGTGATAACTTGGGGTTCATAAGCTGATAAAAGACTTGTAAATAACACCAAATATTAACTTACACCTCTAGAAGGCTCCTATGCACTTGTGGCTGCTGTCCTGGGAGAAGACTCACACATCATCCTCAACTTTTTGATGAACCGTGGTTATGGGTGATTGATTTCACTCTTCACACTTTGGACACAGAGGGTCAGCATAATGCTGCTTACTGACTTTCCAGATCCTGTCTTGTGTGTGACAGTAAGCCAAGGGTGACATGAGTATCATACAATCATAGAATATCCTGAAGTGGAAAGGATCAATATGGATCATCAAAGTTCTACTCCTGTCCCTGCACAAGATAACCCCAAGAATCCACCTTGTGACTGAGAGTGTTGTCCAAATGCTTCTTGAACTCTGTCAGGCTTAGTTCTATGACCACTTCCCTGGGGAGCCTGTTCCAGTGCCAGACCTCTCCCTGGATGAAGAACCTTTTCCTGATATCCAGGCTAAACCTCCCCTGACACAACTTCAGGCCATCCCCTCATGTCCTGCCGTTGAGCACCTTGTGAGGAAGCTGTAGACTGCTATGAAACCTCCCCTCAGCCTTCTCTTCTCCAATATTGTCCTGCCCCTACCCTCTTCTCTGGGTATAACATGCCCCAACTGTCAAACTGCAGGTGACTAAAAGTGATACGGTTTTGGTGGACAGTACATTCTGTATAGAACATTGTCCCAGATGGCTCCAAGGCAAAGACACAAAGAACCATTCTTCCTCCCCTTCCATATTTCTGAAAAACAGTATAATACATCAACCAGAGATTGCTAGTGAAAATGGTATCTGATTTCATTGAAGAGATGATGACATTTAGAGCTAATCTCTCTTATTTTCCATGCCTTTGAAGTAATAAAACACCCTACGTTCTAGAAATTACTCTCTTTAGTCTTTGATACAGTCTATGGAAACATAATTTCCAAATGACATAGCAATTTTGAACTTAGATATATGTTTTGAGTGAGAAAGAGGCTGTTATGAGTCTAGATGGATCCCCTGCTATATGTGTATATATATACATATAATATATGTAATATATCTTACATATATTTTGCAATTTGGGTTTTGGAAAGTGGTTTCTTCCATCTTCTCCCTTCCCTCAGTATTCATCCCATTGGATCCATTTGGTACTTAGGAAGTCTTTTAAGGAATTTACCCAATATTGATCTAAAGGATTCAAATTATGGAATCCTATTGCATTTCTAATGAAAGCTATTAATCTGTTAATAAATTAAAAACCTTGCCGTCTATTTCTATTAAAAGGTCTATTTTTTTCTCTCAAAAATGGATCCTGTTTATTTGGTTTGGGTTGTTTGGGGTTTTTCTGTAAGATGAAAGTAGTCTTCAAACTGAGAAACTCTTCTGAATGTAGTTATACAGTTGTCAAGATCAAGTAACATTTTAACTTACTTTTTGGTAAGCAAAAGGAATTGAAGTATCTTTAGTCTCTCATTATAAGACACTTTTTCCTGACCTCAAATCATTATCATAACTCTGTTCTGAATCCTTTATTTTGTTATCAGCCTTCTTTCAAGATAGGGCAATTTTGTGGTAAGGATCTCATTATTCTCATATGTATTGCACTTTTACTCAATATTACTTTTCCTTTATTATTGCACAGTTCCTTCTTGTAGCAGAACTCAGCCAGAGATATGAAGGGTGCAGAAACCAGCTACTCTCTGACATAAACAGCATTGTTGCCCCACATAAAAAATTTGATTTGTTATTTTGAGGCTAAATATTTCAGTCCTTTTTAGTTAAAAAAATGCAATAAATATAGAAGTAGGAAAACAAGTAGAGGATGCCAGGTCTTCTTTGCCTTTCTACTTCTAAAAGCACAATCTGACTGAATTAAAAACATTATTCATTTAGTACACAGGCATTTCAATCTTCTCTTAGAAAGATATACTAAAATTTTAAATCACATTCCATTAATCTACCTTTACTCTTATCCAAATGCAGAACTCTCATCACAGCAGCACTGTATTGATAGCAGGAATTCTGAACAAGTAAAGGCCACTATCTCTCAAAGTCACTTTCAGATTTTCTGTGTCGTTGCAGAAAAATGAATGAAACATCATTAGTAAGATATGTCAGAGGAGCATGGTGACCAAAATAAAGTGCTTTCCTTGAGCAACAGTCCATACAACGGCAAGAAACATTTAACTGCTTTTTGTGCAAAGAGAACTAAACTGGGATTTTTTTGCTTTATATCAAGAATGTCAAAAAGATTAAAAACCTAGTTTGACCCAAGACCTTGAGCAAAAAAATAGGCTCATTTTTTCTTTCTTGTCTGGTGTTTCTCTGCTCTTATGTTCTGCCTTTGGGCACAAAGCAAAAATAATAGAGAATTGTTCACCTGTGTGTCAGTGCTGACATACAGATGACAAGACAGAGAAAACCATGAGCAGAGAGCACACAAGAATGTTTCTTCTTTAAAGCCTCACATGACTTTCACCAAGGAATACAGGACATGCTATCTTGGTATAAATCACAGCAGGATATGTACAATGGGTTTTAAAGCTTAGTTGTTTGTTATTTTAGTTTTTAGGAAGCAAAACACCTTTCACTTACTGTTCTGGCTGAAACCCTTCTGTATGACCTGAGCTTTTGCTTAGAAGGAGCCCGGGTATGCAAAAGCTTTCTCCTGCTAGATTGATAAACTGTAATTATACAAGACTGTATGCAATTAATCAATGTAGTCTCACTGAAGAATAAGCTTCAGATTTTCACATAGATATTCAGACCTTTCAGGTAATTAAAAGGCAAAAATATCCAGACTGCCAAGACAGATAAGCTGCAAACATATTTATCGTGTTTTAGACAAGGACACTGATAGCCTGACTGAAAATTGAGAAAATATGATTCACCAGCTAAGTGAAAATCTCCCTACACCTCTGTGAGCCATTTACCCTTTGGATTATATTTATAGTTAATACCATTTCAGTGGGGAAATCATAAATCCTTCTTAGACCTTGGCTATCTCACAGCATGTCTCCAGCTCCAACTATCATGAGATCCCAGTGTAATTTACAAGATTGTATGGAAATTCTTTAAAATATGTCAGAGATATTTATATAGATAAACGCACACACACACCCCTCTCTTTAAATCTAAAGAACACAGTATCGCTTGACTCCGATTTTAACTATTGTATACATTTCAAGTGCTTTCCAATTAGTGACAATAATCAAAATAAAATAATAAAATCTCTATAAATATATTTATCTGTAATATAAAATAGATAATTCTAGAAATCATAAAATGACAGCTAACAACAGGACAACAATGAAATAAAATACAATTCTGAATTCTGAATTCTGAACTAAAGTCCAAACTTTTTAAAGTATTTTTTTTATTTTGCAGCATATAGCACAATACATGAGAATTCATAATTGCTTCTATATTGTTAGAGTAATCTAAAAGGATGCAAATAAATTGGTGAAATTAACTATTTTAATGAAACTTATATTCTTTCTTTATTTAATTTGGCTCATTTCAGCCTCTTTAGTGATGGAAAGCTTATCCCTGAAAGGAGGCTACTGAAACAGGGATGTATGCTGTGGATAACTCCATATGCTAGGAGAAGGGATAATAAATATACTCTGCAAAAAAACTACTGTGTTCCTCAATAGATCTACAATGATAATAGGATTGTGTAGCTAGTGTTATGCTGTAAGAGGAATAGGTGAGAGACAGTAGTGGTTTTTTCTTCTTATCACTGCATCTTGTGGGGCAAATGCAAGAACTTAATTTTCCATAAGCCACCAGAAGAGGAACTTTAGACAAACACTGGTGGCAAAAAAGAAGGCTCTAATTCCAGGCCTAAAAGAGGTGAAGGAGGCATTACTTTTAACTGGGTCATAACAGCAAGGTAGCATGAGATGAAAACAGAAAACATGGAATTCATGTATAATTCAGTGAGTTTTATTATCAACAATACATCTGTGAATGAACTGCAGATTTTACAATTCACTGTGAAAAGTGTTGCACAATACTTCAGTTTTCTAAACAAAGTTTCAGGGTTCGTGGACTTCTTCCAAAGTATTTTATGCTCGGAATGGCAAATGTTAACTACTCTTCTTAGATTTTTGGGGGGAAAATCCTGGCTCAGTTCAAATAAGAAGGAATTCAGTCGTTGATTTCAATCGAGAGTGGACAAACCTTTTATTATTTCAAGGTAAAAAAGAGGCGGTGCATTCCCTGAAAATTAGTAGAAACAAAATGTCTTCTAATAGACCGTCATTAAGGTTCACCTGCTTAATTGATGAGAGGATCTTAACTACAAATACAATTGATACTATAAAAGTATGAAGAAACATTAGAAAAGTAACTGTGAAATGCATTAAGGAATTCACAGAAGGTTCAGAAATCACAGTTGAGGCAGAATCCTAGAAAATACAAGGCTATTTGATATAGTACGGGAGGGACTATTCTTTTATCTGCTGTCAAAGGCAAAAAAACAGGAGAGATTCTATTTTAGTTCACCTTTATATGAACAAGCATTAAAAGGTCGTGAGTTGCATGTGTAAAAGAGAACCCATAAATTAAATTGCAACAAATAATATAAATTCCTAAAAATAAAGTCAACAATCTAAAAAATAGATGAAAATTCTTTTTAAATTGTTTTGCTACAATAAAGAAATTTCTGCCATTTCCCTTTGCTTTGTAGAAGCATTAGGAAACCTTGATTTGAGGGGGAGAGAAGCATACCAGTTCAAGACTGATTTGCAAGTCTTATTGCTTGCCACATCAGACAATACATTAAATTCCTAGTTACACCCATAATAAGTAAAATTAAAGCATAATCAAATGAAGTAAAATTATCATAATTTCATTACCTTACAGGATTTTATGATGGTATTCCCTGATGCCTTAAACATTTGATCTTGTCTACAGTTAAAAATGAGGTTGTAGTCTCATACATTTCCATGTAATTCTGATTTTCATTAGATCATTAGGGAAGTCTGTGAAGTATGGTCCTCCATCATATGAATGTATTCTTCAGTGCCAATCTATTGTTATGTGGGACTTTTTTACAGAAATCCAGAACAGATTTGAACAGAAGGTGCCGGACAAAAATAATCTGACACAGAAATGCATATTACATACAGGTATATATGCATTATATAATATATAATTCTAAATAAATTAAAAGAGAGAAATTGTATGATACTTAAAAGAATACATTGTTTACATGTTCCACCCACCCCCTATATATGGACACCTGCACATATACACAAATTGGAGACCTATTGTCTGTGAATGTGACTTACTGGGAAAACAGAAAAAAGTGTTTTATTGACAGATGTCACCACCAAACCTGGAAAGCAGGATTTAGGACAAGTTATCAGATTTTCTGGAACACAGGCAAGCTGCTGGGCTTATTCCAGACTCTTTTTCAAAACACATTTTTTCCCATTTCTTTCTGTATCTCAACTTATTTGTGGTTTTTTTTTCTGTTTAGAAATCCAAATGCATATATCTTAACCTTGGCTAGCCCAGTATAATATCAAGGACTGGCTCATTAAGGAGAGTAAGAATGCCTGCTCTCACATAGCAGATTCTCACACATTGAATGCTCATTTATATATCTTTCCATGCGTTAGCACATTAACATGACTGAATACCCACAGTAGATTTGGTGTATTAAAAGGAGTCTTTGAATACCATAAAGGAGGAACAGTGATAGTCTTTTCAGTAGTCTTTGAGGAAATAATTTTTTTCCAGATCACAGATTACACGCAGGAAGTCAGGGGGAAAATATAATTAAGAATTTGAGAAGGCAGCAGTCCCTTTAAGTAGTATAGGAATCAAGATGATACCACATGCTATCTCTGAGGAAAACTGTTGAAGCCATATAATCTGAAAGAAAACATTCCAGACATCTTTACAAAACTTAAAAAAAAAAAAAAATTACCAGCATACAACAATCAAGAGCTCCTGAGGCAGAGAAATGTGTCCTTGCAGTAGATTCCAGTCGTTTAAAAGGATAAAATGGAAAAGCTCTCAAAAAGGAATGCTTTCTTAATTACCCTTAGAAGTTGTGATGATTAGCTCTAGATATAGAATTAAATACCTCATAGTCTCTGGCATCTCTGTGCCCTCTACTATTTTTTAAATCTTATCTACATGCTAAAGAAGATGTCTATCTCCATAAAACACCAATGCTGAAAATAGAAGAGACTGCCAGAAGCAGAGATATTTCAGTAACTTAGAAAATTAGCTAAAAATCTTAATTTTGCTGTAGTATTAGAAAGTAAAGATTATTTAACATTTGGCAGACTCAGCCAGATATCAGAAGTAACTCAAGAAAAAATCAGTTTATTTTTTTTTGTTTCACATTCATTCTCATGCAGAATTAAATACTCTCTCTGTTAAGTAACCTTCCTGTAATTTCAGTAGTGCTTGGGATGGATACCCCATCAAATCTCGTGATTTCTCATGTAAGGCTGTGCACTATGAGGATATATTCTTCCTGTAGTTTGGGTCAAAATACCTTTAAGTTATTACAATTATTCAAGCATAATCCTCATAGTAATTGTCAATGAAAACATTTTTTCCAATATATTTTAAAATTGTATATATGTATGTACATAAAATACCATTTATTTGGTCCATTTATCAATTTCATTAGTTTTGCTCAGATTTAAAAATCTGTCTTTTGAGTGGGAACCAGTCTTACAACCAATTGTGCAATACCCTTATTGCACAATTGGTTAACCTGTGGCTCATGAGCAGCACATGCAGCTTCCTGAGCAGCTCTGGTTCAACTTTTACAGTAAAATTCAGGGCAAAATTTATTTAGCTTACCTTAATCACCAGCTTCCCATTATAAAACATGCTAGCACTTTACTGGGTTTAGATGAGACATTTAAGCTGGATTTCAAGAACTATGGGGCCTGGATGCTCAGTTACGCAGGGCTGTCAAGCCTTTCAGCTTTACAGTCAGGACTTATAAGCCTATAAAAATTGGCCTGGGGAAAGACTAATGTCTCTGTCATAAGGGACTATTCACATACTGGGGTTTTCTGTGTGCACAATATTGCACTGGAGAACCTGCTCATCAGACACTATGGGCAGCAAAATAGGTAACACTGAGGACACATAACTTCCTGTTTTCAACACTGTGCACCAAGTGACAATTATTAACATTCATTCTGCACCTGAAGTTGTAATATTTGGATATCAACCCATTATAATCCCATTGTCTTATGCAGAACTACATTTTTCTTATGTGATACATCACACTGCATACGTAGGAACAGGATGCCCACTTTGTAGCCTCCATGTAAACACTTTTCCAGTGAAAACTGGCGCCCTGATATTCATCCACAGGATAGTTCAAGTGTTAGACATGTGGCAGAATCAGGTTCTTTGACTAAGAGTGAAACTGCCTGCTTTAGCACTGTTGTTCATATGCTGTACCAAGCACTGAGCCAGTTCATCATGTGATATCTGCACTCTTGGCCTAAGCTGTAATTTAGACAAACTAAAGGAAACTTCCTGGGTGAGAGAAAGGATACAATAGAAGAAATTACCTCATGCATCATATGACTTCTAGAGACTAGCTGATATATTATTAACAAAACATACAGCCAAGATAAATCAATGAATGGTGTTCTATAAACTGTAATAATTTTCTTGCTGCCATCTACATTATATTTCAAAGACTAAATTCTAAACTTATAAAATTATAGACCAGTCATAAAATATCTATATTTATTCACATCTTTACTGATGCATCATATTTTAACTTTATTTAGTAACCCTTTTAGACAGTATTCCATTTATCTTTTAGGTCACCAAAAGAATAATTAAGATGTTACCAAAAAACCCCCAATTTTTTATGATTTCCTGAAAGAAATTTAAATAAAAACTTGCAAATTTTTGTAAGCATATGGCAACAATTAGATGAAATTTTAACTAATAATGGTCATTTTATTTCCTTCAAAATTGTAATTTGTCACAGAACCTGGTGGCTGATAGAGTGATTCAGAGGAGGAAACATTTTTGAAACTGTAAAGAAAACTAGCAAATATTTTGGTAGCCATGCCAACACATACTCAAAAAAGAGAGTGTATTGTCAAGGTAGATAATACCTTAGTTCACTTGTACATATCTACTCTAATTTCAGCTTCATGACATCCAATTAACACTTCCATAATCCCTCTTTAAATTGTGAAGTACTTCTTAACTCTTTTGATTTTTTAACTCTTTTGATGTGAATGTGGTCACACTAACCTAGTGTCCCAGGTTTCCTCCAGGCTCCATTTTAGGACCAGTTGAAGAGAAATGGTGAGCGAATCAGTTGGATGCAGTTTGATTATGATATAAAATTAGAAGCAGCTCTTCACTCTTGTGAACACTGAGTTCTAGAGAGACCTTGTGGAGAGATCTAGACAAATTAGATGGATGGGTAATCACCCAGTACAGAATAATTAAGGCTGGAAAAGACCTCCAGAGTCATTGAGTTCAACCTTTGACCAATCAACACCTTGCCAAATAACCATAGCACTAAGTCATTTCATGAACTCTTCCAGGAATGGTGACTTCACCACCTCTCTGGACAGTCCATTCCTGTGCCTTCAGTTAAGAAATTCCTTATGTCCAACATGAATAATCATATGATGTTTAAAAAGGGCAAGTGCCAGATTTTGCACCTGGTACAAGGCAATCCTAGACAGACTGGGGAATGAGAGGCTGGAGAGCACCACTGCAGGAAGGGAGATGGGGGTCCTGGTCATTGACAAGTTGAACAAGAGGCAGCAGTGCCCTGGCAGCCAGGAGGGCCAACCCTGTCCTGGGGTGCATCACGCCAGCCAGGAAAGGGAGGGGATTGTCCTGCTCTGCTCTGAGCTGGGGCAGCCTCACCTCGAGTGCTGGGGGCTGGTTTGGGTGCCACAAAAGAAAAGAGACATTAAGGGATTAAAGAACGTCCAAAGAAGGGCCACGAACATGGTGAAGGGCCTTGAGGGAAAGCTGCATCAGGAGCTGCTGATCTCACTTAGTTTGTTCAGCCTGGAGAAAAGGAGGCTGAGGACAGACCTCATTGCAGTTACAACTTCCTCGTGAGGGGAAGAGGAGGAGCAGGCACTGATCTCTCCTCTGTGGTGACAGAGACAGGACTCAAAGCAAAGCCCTGAAGCTCTGTCAGGGCAGGTGTAGGCTCGATACCAGAAAAGGTTCTTCACCCAGAGGGAGTTTGGGCACTGGAACAGGCTCCCCAAGGAAGTAGTTGTAGCACCAGTCTGACAGAGTTCAAGAAGATCTTGGACAATATTCACAGGCACATGTGATTTTGAGGGTTGTTCTGTGAAGGGCCAGGGGTTAAATTCTAAGATCTTTGTTGGTCCCTTCCAATTCAGGATATTCTGTGACACGGCATAGAATGTATTGCAATTTTTCTTAATATTTTACTAAGAGATTACTTATAAGGAACTCCTACAAACATATAAACCTGGAAGGTATAATCATGACAGAGTACTTCTGACACAGAAATGAGAGAGAAGAAAAAGCTAAGAAAGGAAGAGGATGCATATAAAATACATGTGGAAATTAAAAGCACTATGAAAAAAAAAGCTCTTTTTTGTGGTTTTAAAGGGATAAAGCCCATGTTGGTTTTATCTTCATCTAATAAATATGTATATTTTGTAAATATATCCTTCATATCTAAAAATCTGCTACTTGCTCTTCAGTTCTTGAAAGCTGACTCTAGTGCCATACTGGTTAATACCTAAAACTGTCTCCTAAATGGTACCTCATGCTTATTCTGGGCCATTTCCACATGTATTCAGATAATATAATTGGACTTGGACAGCTCTTCTTCTAGCACTCAGACAATGGTCTCTCTTGTCGTTTGGGAGATGAGATCAAACCCATGTCATTTGCTAAGCAACATTCATTCCAAAACAAAAAAAACCAGTTAATTAAAGACCTTAGGAGACTGTCATTCACAAGCAAGGACAACACAACCTATGGTTTGGATGTCCCTTCTGCATAATATTTAAGCAAAATATTTCTCTTTGAGAAATGCAAACATCATGAGGCACATTTGTCTTTCACTGGCAGTATTTATCCTTGAACTGGATTCATCTAATCTATTCTGATCCAAAGATTGTACCATGTCCTCGTCCAACATCAATCTAAACACCAGCCACAGTGCACAGTCAAGAGGCACATCCTTAAAACATCATTCATGTAGGAATAGCATTTTAGCCAATAAGAATTTAGGACATAGCATGTGATTTTCAGAAACATTTTGCCCTGTTCCAGCTGTGGTTCCACCGCACAGCAAGTGGTACAGCATGACTTGTGATGTGGTAATATCCAACCAGAACTAGATATTCCTCACCCTGACTGAGTTTCTGCTTCCGTGAACGTTATCATGTATATCAAGACAAGGTATTTCTCAAGCAGTTTTCCTTTCCATTTCCACTTTTCTAGTAATAATCCTTACAAAGAATTAGGGCCTTGTTTTGCAATACATGTTAGAAAATTCACCTTGTCTTTCTGTAGGTTGCTAAGTAAACAGTAGAAACAAATAGAACATAATCTCACTCATGTCTTGTGCCTCCCTAGTCCTCTGTGACTTATAATACACTAACACCTACAGTGTAAGATATGATAAGTAGGCAGGTTTGAGGAAAAAATACCTTGATAGTAATGTTACTTTGAATATGGGGAGTTTGTTTGACTTGTAAGTTTATAGACCCAAATCATGCCTAGAAGAAAGGACAGCCTGTGATGGCACAGAAGATCAGTTCAAGGCGTGACACACTTTACTTACAAGTTAGCCCTAAACCCAAATGATTTTATGTTATCTATCAAAAGGGACATTTCATTTACAGTCTATAATAGTGACATTTTGGTTTCCAGAAACATGTTTTAATCAATCTCTTACTGGTTTGGATGTCTTTTTCACATTTTAAGACATATTTCTATCTTGCCTGAACAGGAGACACAGTTAGAACTTGGAAATTCACATAATCTCCTTCAGAAGTCTTGGAGTATCTTATGTTCATAATACCCCAGCTCCAGAAATCAGAAGAAAGCTCTAGAATACTTTAAATCCTTAGAGATTAGGTGAAAGTTTAAAAATGTGACTTGTGATTTAAAATACAGAATGCTAATAAAAAGTGTTTAAAACTCACATTTTTCCTTGACCTTTTTTTGAATTTTCAATATTTTCTTTGTCCTGATCAATGCTTTTTGCATCTTTAGAACTGGCAAATGTACTACTTTACAGCATTACAAATATTTTAAACATGGACTATATATGTTTAGCCATCACAACTTCAGTATTTATCCTACCTTGTATTTGTAAGCAAAATGTGAGACTTATATTGATAAAAATCTCAGCTATGATGTACAGCTTTTGGTGATATTAAGTTTTGTTTCAGGAAAGCTCCAAGAGCCACCTCCACAACCTATTTTGATCATAAGATTATCAGACCAGAGTAGAAATGCGAATTATTCATTGCAATCATAATGGTTCAATGTAGAGGGAAGTTAGGGGGACTGTCAGATGACTTTATGGTATTTTGGGTCATAACCTGTTCTGTGCCACTTGTTCCTAGCATCTATGATTAAGACAGTGTCCTAGAAGCTGGAGGGTTCCAATTGAAGTGTATTGTACTTAGCAATCTTTGGTGGCATGTATTCCCCTAAGGTTATTGCAAAGTGCTGCACTAATTTCATTGCATCCCTCCGGGCTGTCCAACTAAACAAGCAATTTCCTCTCAACGGCAGAAATAAACTGTTCCTTCACATGTTAAAAGTGAAAGGGACTAAATCCAATCCCTCAGAAGAAACAAAAGAAATGTTCATGTGCTATAGGGCACTGGACTTTGGCAGCTGCTCCAGGCAGTGAGGCAGGGTAAAAGCTACAGCTTGTGTTACTGGCAGGGGTGGCCAGTTTCTCCCAGAGCCTTTAGTGTGAATGGTTACACATGCCTCTACAGCCAAATGTCTTAGTGTATACTCACTGCACTAGGACGCTGCTGCCAAAAAAGGGAATGCAGAATAGATAAACATTACACATCAACACTTTTGTTTACTCAGCAGTTAAAAATAACTGACTACCACCAAACTGAGACACAACCTCCAAATGGAAAGGTGTACATGATATAACAAGAACTAAAATGCAAAAAATGAAAATAAAATTATTACTCCAACAATGATTCATAAAACATTCATCTTTTGATGTGCCATAATATGACCCCTCCCACATATTTTTATGTTAATAAATAAATTAAACACTGAACAAATTCATTACAAACATACTTGAAATAATATATTTACTATCCTAATGGCTTTTCAGCTCAAGAAACTTAATTACTTTCCTATACACTGAAGAAGAGAAGTTTGATAATCAGGAGTAAGAACTTCAGTTCTAAACTCCTGTCACAGCTTTGGTTTACCAGGTAATGAAAACTTTTAATTTTGAGCCATTAATGTAAATTTTATGCATAAATCCTTTCCTCATTCACCCTTCTTTCAGAGATGCAACTTAGGGTCTAAAATAACTAAACAAGAAATATGTTGATTTTTATGGTTGAAAACAGTGAAGGGCAGAATCACAAGTGCTACAGACATCAAGACCTCTAAACTTTCCTTTTTATAAGGTGTTTCAGTTGACAGAAAGAGAACATTAGTAACATAATAAAAGACAATAATAATGGTCTAAACCTAAGAACATTGTGGTCAGATGTAAAACTGAAAGAAATGTTAAGATTGGGGAGTTTTATATTTAGCTTGAATTTTAGTTGATTAATTGGGTATATTTGATCCCATACACTTTGTATATTTAATTGCAAAAACATGCAGACAAACACAGAACTGCACATATTATGGTAGGTATAAAACTACTGTTTATTTTCCTGCCATTGAACTGGCACCAGAGCTCACTACTCTCAGACGTTGGCAGAAGATTATTGAAAATGAGGGCCTCATTGTCCATCACTGACAATGAAGAGAACATTTAATCTTGAACTACTGTCAATATAAGTACTGTAATGTTAGCTGCAGTACTACAGCATCTTAGGTTGGAGGAAAAGGTTTATACTGTCTAATCTGTCCATCACAACATATCTGACAGCAAAGCCTAGAAGAAATCGTACTTGTGATGTTGGATACTTCTGTTTCTAGATCACAGAACCTAAACATGAATGAAAATTACAGTAACATAAAACATTTAAATTTGATGGTTTGTAAAATTACAAATGAAGTAAACTTTTCTAGATTAAAATAGCTTGCTTGCATCCTTATCTGAATTTTACAATGAACACTTACTGGAATAGAGAAATAAGGAAATAGAGAAATGCTTCCCTGATCTCCTGATTTTCCTAGCAGAAAAAATGATCATCCATCATATTCCCTTGTGGAACGCAATATTTCATCTGTGGTCAACCAATATAAGTAATCCTATACCAATACGCCATTTTTGTGTGGAATTACTGCATTTTTATTTGGAGTACAAAATACAGGATAAAATCAGCTTCTCTGTTCTGAGTACAAAGTTGCTTTAAAGTAATGCTGAAGGTCAAACCAGTGAGTGTAGCAAGGGGACAGCCTGTCATACTTTATGTCTTTTATTTCCAAATATCCTGCATTCGCATGACTTCTTTTGTAGGCAGGAAAAGTCTGATATGATTCTCTCAGATGTTACTCAGCTTCACTGCTGTATAAGGAGTCACTTTATTTCTCACACAAGAGGGCTAAAATCACAATATCGTCTGAAAACCTGACGGTACTGTGACTTTACTATATTACAAGATAGTTTTGTTCTTGTAACAAAGAACATGGGTCATTAATCAAATCCTAGGGTTTTTCTCTTGGACAGTCATATGAGCTTGTGAACTCCATCCATATTACCAATAGTAAGATTTGTTTAACTAGAAGACCTCTGTTTAATCAAATTATCCACCCCCTGCAGTATTTGTTTTAGTACACCATAACATTATAATTACTTTCAATGAATTTCCTATTTAATGGAGGAAATTATGAGGAGTTTCATTTTAAAAATCCATTGCATGTTTGATCTCACAATACTAATTGCTTTTTTAGGAAGGAACTATGATAAGATAATTCATTGATGGAAAGAAACATTGAAAAATTAGGCAACATCAATTAGTATAGTAAAAAGTAAATGTCATGAAAGAAATTAGAATGCAAATCTTACATCTACCTTGTTGCATCAGGAGTCATAATTAAAATATGAAGATGGTTTTATTTTGTTAAATCAGAGGAATGTGCATAAATTATCCAGAAAGAGGAGATTACATAAAGCTATCACTGTGCTATAATGTCCTTTTTAAGCTAACAAATGTAAGTTTCTGTCACAAAATGATACTCTATGAAATTAAAATATCGAACCATAAGTAACAGAAACAAACTGGAGGCAAATTCACAAGTAAAACAAAATTATAAACTGAGCGATGTGACATATAGACAAAAAACTGCACCAATATTATTTCTGGATTTACCAGCCCATCTGCCTCTGAAGATCTGTCTCTTCAACTCAATTTCATTAATGTCAATGAGGCTTTAGAAAAGGAATTGGTATNCATTACAGAAATTTAATTACATGTAAAATAAAAGTCTAATCAACAATACAATATCATCAAAATCCTACCTAGAACACTGCCTCTTTCAAGGATTACATTCAGGTTTTATTACCCTGAAAAGAAAGAAAAAGATGAACTTTTCTTCTTATCATTTTAAAGAAGCAGACCATTTAAATCTGAAAAGGTTACTATACACTTCTGATACCGTGCCACATTTATATTCTGTGTATTGCAATGTCTGGATGATTCTATGATGTGATAGGCCTGTACTTATGATCCAAACCAAGCTAGCACTTCCATCAAAGTTCAGTGAGTTCTCTGCATGATAAAACTGACATATCCTTGCAGGTTTTCAGATGTGTTTTATCGAAAGTGTTAGGAGGATAGGCTGGATTTTATCCAGAGTAGGGAATTGCCTTCAAATGCCTTCCAGCTTGTTCTTCTCCTTGTTCAACTATTAGATACTCATTACAGAGCTGATATAACTGGTGTACAAGTTGGAATCTGTGAGTGCAAACTGACCATCAAATGACCACCCCAATGCCTGGGAATGTCTTCACTGCCTAGAAAAGTTTTGGTATTAACTTCTCATCTGAGAGGCAGAAAAGGAAGAGGCAGAGCCATTTTGTTAGGTTCAGAGAATTTTTTTTAAGAGAAGCAAAACAGGAAAATAGTCCTGAAATATTTTTCTGATGCTGGTATGTGATATATGCAGATCTTAGTGTTCTTTTATGTTGAAATTCATGAGATATTTTAAATTCCAACATGGTCCTCAGCCTATGCATAACAGTGTAAATTCCCAGTAGATGGAGGACAGACTGGACTGACTGTTCCTCTGGACAGACTGAAACGGAGAAAAGTAGTACTGCTCTACAACTGAGTTTTAAAGCCTCTTTGTTTGCATTCTGATATATAAGGCTCATACCTGTCTGTACAGTTTGTGGAGTTTTTCCCACAGTTAGTGGATTCAAAACTCTCTTTTTCTAAAATTGCTGGCAGAAGAACAGTGAGAACAGTTTAAAAATGTGCAGCCCCCCTGTAAACTGACTTAGCTCTACATAAATAATGTCACATCACACCAAGTGCTCAGATTTTGAAATAGATCTTTTGATAAAGCAAGTGGTTTCCAGTTATTTCTCTTAACCGGCTGGTATCTTAAATTTACATATTTTGATTTTTCAGGGGAATATTGTCATACAATCAAATATGAATTATTTTTCATTTGGATGCATTCCTAAGGTCATCCTTTCTAATTCCATAATTAGGAGCAAGACACAGACAGCAAAAATAAAATAGAAAAAAGGAACACTCACATTACTACATTGAGGCAATAAATATAGTATTTCAGCGAAAGAGAGAAAGAGCTTATTTCTATCCTTAATGACGCCTAGCACCTCTGGAGAACCTTTATGAAGTCTGGTTCAACAGACAGAGAAACACACATTAAGTCTCAGAGAGCAAGCCCTTGTACAAATCATAATTCACTGTGAGCTCTTCAGATAAAGTAATTCATCCATAAAAATTTATAGCAGTTTTAGGAAATGTATTAGCGTGCAGAAACCACTTGAAGTTTCCAGAAGCAAAAGTAAAGTAATACACTCAATTAATGTGCTCTGCATCTAGTCCTTGCACCTTGCCATTATTCATTTGGTATGATGAATGACACTGCTTTTGCTGGCGATGGGGATGTAGAAGCTTTTCCCCTGACGAACAATGCATGGTTAGCACGTGTTAGTCAGAGCTACATCCAGCCTATTTAAAGTGATTCATACCAATACTTTATTGTCCTGGTTATCATAGAAGTAAACATGATCTCTGTCTTTATTATACATTTTTCCTAGATAAAACTATGATGGTTGTTATGCAACTCTTCCTCAATACTCTAAACTTAAAATATATAAATAAATATATGTTAAATACACAGATAAAGTTCTTCATCTCCTAGGAATTATGTCTATGATGATGACTTGTTTCTCTGGTTAAATCCAACCTAAATTGTACATTTTTCTCTTGAGCCATCTGTGGCACAAACAGTCAGTGCCAGCCAGCTCACAGCAAGAGAATAATCCAACTCAATACACTACAACACAATACAAAGCTCTGCTGAATTTCCCAGAAGCAGCCAGACAATGTGATTATATTGTTCCAGTACCAAAACTAGTTCATTTTCACTAACTTAGCTGTTGTTGAATTGTTTCACTTTGTTCACTGCAGACTGTGCAAGTTCTTCACAAAAAATCAATGCATATGTAGAGATGAATAATAATCAGATGTGGTGGTAATTGGTTTGCTGAATAACTGCCTCTTAGGAATTCTTGACTAAACAGGATCAGTTGGCAGGGCATTTAGCCTAATTTTTTGAGATTCCTGTACAAAGTAGGGATAATGATAGAGTCATTGTATGGTTTTCTTTCATTAATTATGCCAGAATGTTTTAAAATCTCAAAGCGAAAAATTTGTTAGCCATATCACATATAATAATTATGACTCATTTCAGGGTCAGTTTAGGCTGTATGAAGATTCCTCACAATTTTATGATCCATCTGTAGCAAATTAATGGTGAGTGAAAGGAAAAAATATTATTAGGCTGAGCATCTTTTTTTGCCTCAGTGTCAGAAACTCGAGTATTCTCTTCTGTAATTACTCTTAAAGAAAAATCTATTAAGGAACTCATCTGGTATCATATTTTCTAAGGATTTCATCAAGCTGATTTACAATCTACCTTTCAGCAACATTCATTATATTATTTTATACCCATACAGTAATCCAGATCTATCAATTTTAATAGACATTCAACTCAGACTACAAAGTTAATTAACTTTTACAATATTTTGAAATGTGTTTAGACATTCTCAGACCTTGGAATCAGAGACATTAGCCAAGTCAAATGATTTTACAGGCAGTTTGGTTAATGGGGCTATAATCTAGCCATAACATCCTCTTTGGGCTTGGGCCAAGGTAAGCATTTTAAATATGCCTCCTTCGTCTGTCAATAGCTGACTCAGAACTTCAGAAGGAAAAAAGTATCCCTCAAACTTAGAGAAGCAAAAACATGGCAGTGAAAATCTGGATTGATTAATTTTGCAATGTCTTTGTACTTTTCTGTGACCTGGCAGGAAGGTTTTACATAAGAAACTTTTATCAATTTGAGAGACAGTCCCCTTTTCTGAATTAAAATCACATTACATATTTGACAGTAACTCCTAAATTACTTTGGATGTCTGCTTTATTATTTTCTCTTTTCAGGTTAAATGTAGGTATGATAAATTATAAGGACAAGACATAGCAGGCACAAATTAAAACACCTTGAAATTCCATCTGAAAAGAAAAAAAGACTCTTACTCTGAGGATGATCAAACACAGCACAGTTTGTCCAGAGAGACTGGGGCATGTTCATTCTTGGAGATGTTCAAAGCCTGATTCTACACATTCCTTACAGCTGTCCCTGTTTGAGCAGCTGGTTTGACTAGGTGACCTCAAGACATGCCTTCAAATGATTGTCTGCTAAAAACAGGATTGGACTGCTTTTATTTTAAAAATAAATCTGAAACTGTATTTTCAAATAGCCTAATGATAGGATGGGGGGAAACTAAGACTGAAACACAGAAGAAACACAGAAAGTTTCTGTGTGCCTAAAGTCCCTGCTAATAATTTAGGGCTGTATTTTTCACGTTTATGTACACAAACTCCACTATGAAGCTGGCATAACCACCAGGAGTGGCACTTGGGTTGGACAAGTTCTTTCTAGATGACCCCAAAACAGACCCACCACTGACCAAAGCTGAGCCCACCAGCAACTCCAGTGCTGCTTCTGTGATAAGGTACGTTTAAGGTACATGATAAGGAAGTGTACAAATTGCTGCATAGAAGCTGTGGGAGAGTGAAGAAACACATAATGGAAACAGCTCTGCAGTCATCAAGTTTAGTGAAAAAGGAGGCAAGGGAGTGCTCCAGACACTGGAGGAGAGGTTCCCCTGCAGATCATGGAGAAGCAGGCTATTCCCCCGAGGCAAGAGGAGGACCCCACACTGCAGCAAATGGACTTGCTCTGAAAGAAGCTGCAGTCTGTGGAGAGCCCACACTGGACTTCTGGGCAGGAACTGCAGTCCTTTGAAGGGAGTTGATGCAGGAGAAGGTTTTCTGGCAGGAGCTCCCATCTGGGGGAATGCTGGGAGCAATCCATTCCTAAAGAACTGCATCAAGTGGGACAGACATACCTTGGAGAAGTTTGTGAAGAATTTTATCCCACGCGATCAGTATTTTTTCATACGCGTACAGCCCACCACCACCTATCCTCTAACACATGGATGGAGACAAAATGCCCATAGGCCTTCCCACTCCCTCTTTCTGAGCCTCCATGGCAATTTAAAAGCAGTTTTGCCACTCCTTATAGTTGAGCAGGAGAAACCTTTTAGTTTCTCATAAAAAGAACAGGCTTGGGAAAAAAAGGGCCCTCTTTATGTATGGTTTTGGATTATTTTTAATATAAATACTTTTTACTTGAAAATGGAACCAAAGAAAGCATTTTCACAAGCCACAGAAACAAGTACTGCATGAGGAATTTGCCATTGCTGCAGACGTAATTAACTGGACTTCATTTTGTTCAGAGGGCTCTAGGTAACCTTGAAAACATTGACATCAAATATGTATTAACAATGAAGATCACTCTTATTTTGTGGAACATGTTCCTTAGCATTAACTTCATCATTACCTTTATACGCATAATCAAATGTTTTTATAAATTTGACAAAGAGACATTTTTATTCTGAATTAATATATCTTTTTAATGTTCTTATAAAATTTCCCTCAAGACAGTGGTAGTAGCATCTAAACTGCCTTAATTTTCCATGTATCTGGAGAACACATCTTTACAAATACTTCCATTTATTTAGTAAAATGAATTGTTGTCAGCTGCTGGTTTTGAAAATACTCATATTATCATAGCCACTCTTACAAAATACAGTAAAAAAAATGAAAAATTATCTTTTTTCCTTCCATCTCAAATTTCAGGGAAAACAAGTCTATTTATGCTATGACTTCCAGACTGAAATCATGTATGTCAAGTTGCAAGTCAGAGTGATTTCTTTTAATGTCTTTTCTATAAAGTAAAAATTTGTGACTTGGGGGTTTTGCTGCTTTTTTTCTTTTTTCCACCCAAAAAAATCTCTGAATTAGAAGGATAAGGTTCAGAGAGTGAAAGTAAAAATATTTAGGTAAGCTGAGAAGTGAGATAGGAGTTCTCATTACCAAAAACAAATACAAAACAAGTGTCTGGGTTTTTGAGGTTTTTTTAAGAAAAAAAAAAAACAAACACTTTTTAAAAATTTGAATCTATTTGAATTTGCTTGAAATTATTTTCTGTAATGCAACTGTGCTACAAATATCAGGAAGATTTAGAACTGAGATCTGTTAGTTGTTATCCAAAAATGGCAGAGAAATTTGTGAAATGACCAATATTTCCATTTCAAGAAGAGATACAGAAGTTGAGTCTGTTTATGCATTCCTTATGGTGTCCTGCCTTTTGCATTTGTATACCTAAAATGTCACTCATATGAATTTTCACAGGAAGCAGGTATTAAAAGACAAATAATTAGTTAAGAACATTGTAATATAACAGATACATGTATAACCAGTTCAGCTTTTGAAAGAGGACAAATTCTAAATGAAAACATTTTTGTTTTTAATTGACAATACCCAGCTGAGAGTTAATCTCAACAGAACTGAATTCTTAATTCCATTAGTTCTTTACGTCTAGTTAATCTCTTCCCTATATCTGAGGCAGTATAACGAATCTATTTGAGCAGTGTCCTGTTAAGCAGAAAGTCTCATAAGAGTAACTAACTCATTTATCCAAGGGTGTTGTGGGCAACCCAAAATGTCACTGTATACCATACCTATCCAAATTGTTACTGTCTCTCTAAGACCCCACAGCCGGGATCTCGGGTTCTTGAAAAGACGAAAGCACCGTAATTCAACTCTCTCGCTTGGTCGTCTTTGCTTAAGGGAAAGAGCCCGCTTTGGGGATTTTCCCCTTCTCTCTTGTTCCTTCCTTGCCTCTTGGAGTGCGTTGGGGTGAGCCCACAGGTGCCTGTGTTGAGTCGCGGTGCCGTGCGTCCACCCAACAATACAAAACAAGTGTCTGGGTTTTTGAGGTTTTTTTAAGAACAGCGCCGGGCCAGGGAGAGGAGGAACTCATTGCCCCAGCCCAGCTGCTCCGCCCTGCCTTCTCTGCCATTCCCTGCCGTGGGCAAAGCAAAGTCCCTCCAGGAACCCTAGCCCTTGCCCGGGCACAAGCGGCCTTTGGAGCTCCAGCTGCCAGAGAGATCAGAGAGAAGGAAGAAGGCAGACGCCGTCTTCCCTTTGCCTTCAGAACCATGCGCACAGCTGCACTCAGAGCACCATCTTTTGTGAGAAAGGGAGCTTCCCACCATCTCAAGTCTTTCTTTATTCCCATGGGGTTAATGAGATTTGGCAATTTTTTTGGTAGAGGTTATTCAGTGTTATTTCTTTTTAGTAAACTGTTATTTTTTCACTTATATCTACCTGTGTCTGTTCCTTATTGGTGGAATCCGTATTTGGATTGGTTAATAACATAGAGGAAGACAACTCATTTCAGAATGCCTACCTCTTAAATTGTCTCAAACCAAGAACAGAGGGTAAAAACAAACAGATACTAATTTTAAATTTGTGTAGGAATTGATTGCTTAGATATCCTTTGGGGGGGGAGGGGGGGGGAGAGCTGGGGGTGGAGAGGAAGCCCAAAGATTAAAAAAAAAGCTTAAGGAGAAATAAAATAATTCATTGAATCATGGAGTGCATGCATCCCCATCTCCTGGTGAACTATGGCAGTGTCTTAGCCTACGCCCTACATCAAAAGCAGTCCAGCCACAAGTCAAGGGAGGTGGTTCTGCCTCTCCACTCTGCTCTTGTGAGACCCCACTGGGATCACTGTGTGCAGTCTTGATGCCCCCAAAATAAAAACGACATGGAACTGCTGGAACAAGTGCAGAGGAGGCCACAAAGTTGATAATGGGAATGGAGCTCCTTCGTTATGAAGACAGGCAGAGTAAGCCGTGGCTGTTCACACTAGAGGAGAGAAGGTTGCATGGAGACCTCATAGCAATATTGCAGTATCTGAAGGGAATCTACAGGGAAGTCAAAGAGGGATCCTTCTTCAGGAACTGTAGTGACAGGACAAGAGGGAATGGCTTCTAACTGAAAGTAGGTTTAGATTAGGTGTTAGGAAGAAAGTTTTACCATGGGGTTGGTGAGAAGCAGGTTGCTCAGAGGCTGTGGATGCTCCATCCCTGGAAGTGCTCAAGGACAGGTTGGGCAAGGCTTTAAGCAACCTGGCTGTCCCTACCTGTGGCAGTAGGGTTAGAACTAGGTTATCTATAAGGTCCCTTCCAAACCAAACCATTCCATGATTCTATTATTCTCCATCACTTTTCTGACACAGTTGGACGTGGTCAAAGTGTTTCTCACCAAGCATTCATCTATTCTGACCCTATTTTGGATACAGCAATATAATTTGGAAAAAGGGATTTAAGGAAAGAACAGGAAACTATAAAGTACAGCCCAAGTGTCTACATTAGATTGAAAAGCATTGTTACTGGTTGTTTCTGTCATATTTCACTGAGCACAGTTCTGTTGCCAATTGACCAATTGCAGAATTTCTTCTACAAAACGAGGAAACAATGAGATTTTAGATGGAATAAGAGAGGCTTTGTATTTCTCCTAACTGTAGGGTGGCCTAAGATTTCAGCAGTAAGGCTTTTGATCAAACATGTTTGTCCTCTGGGGTCAAAGACTTCAAATCACAAACATGACGCCCTCAGGCAAGTTAAATTGAAGAATGTGGGCAGGACAGGCTCCTGTCCTGAAAGAAAAAAAACAAAACATCTTAGTCAAATTTCAAAGATAGAATTTAGGATAAATGCACATGGACAAAGAAATGGAAAAAATAGTTTTACCTAAAAGCATAGCATTTTTAAATTTTCAAAAGTACAAACACAGATTATGCTACAATGGATTTGCAGGACTACATGGCTGCAATTTAAAATAAATATACTGTGAAAACTTAGCTGTGAATGTTTTTAGATGAATCATGGATTACAGGCTTTCCTCATAGTCTTAAGTTTGTATATTTCCCTTGAAAACATCAGCATTCCAATTTCACGTATAAGATAACTGCTGTATTCTTACTTCAGTTCTTATATATTACTTGGTCAATCCTGTCAAGAAATATTCATTATTTGTTATTTGTTGTGGATCATCTGGACAACACTCCTCTCTAAACAAATCCAAATTATTGTACAAGAGACCATGATTTATGATGAAGATTTTCCTTCCTACATGATCACAGTTATATTTTAGATGACTTATCCATGTACAGCACTTTATAGTAATAGTCAATTCAAAATGCTTTCAGTTTTACAGTTTACAAATTTATGCTCCTATTTTCCTGTTCCTTGTTGCTTTATATTACCAAATGCCTTACAGATTTACTGTGCTTCATCAATAAAAGATGTCTCATAACATGTCTTAGAACTTCTTGCTCAATATTACTACTCGTAAAGATTATGCTGGTCTGACAGTGATAGCTTTTGCATTTCATTCTACTAACAACTTCCTCTAAACAAGAGAAGAAAGGTTTTATTTCTTTTCTGCTATGTCAGTAAGAGCAACAAGACTTAATTATATATCTATTACTTTCAACTAAACTTTTTAAGAAAAATAATACCTTATATGCTTTTTTTTTTTTTTAATTAATGGGTAGGCTTCCACACAAATTACCCATTCTGTAGGATGTTTATTTATACTTGCACAATGGGAAATGCCAAGATTACTTTGCATATAATTTGTTCATCGGTTTCAAAAGTCCTAAGTTGCATGAGGAAAATACAGAACAACCTTGCCTGATGGCAAAAAGTTACACAAAATCCACTGTAATCCAGAAAAATTTTTGTTATTGAAAATAATGAGCCCATTACTGGAACACAGCTCATTATGACTCATAAAGAAGTGGTGAAATCCTTCAGGTATACTACTGAAAAGTCTGTTCTCTAAAGACATCTTTCAGATTTTGAAATAGAAAATAAGTTGGCAGTGAGAGTCTCAGAAGTGGGGGAAAAAGAAAATCCCTTGACTTGAATCTGTGTCAACTCACAGGAAACTCGTGATGTAACTTGACCACTCGTTATTAAAAACGTGAGTACAGCTATAAAATATGTTAACAGAGTGGATTTGCAGTGGGTTATATTTTTTAATAATAATTTACTTTCTATTAAGTTTCGCAGACATGGAGAAGGAGACCCACTTTAAAGAAGTGAGCAGGCTTATCAAGCATTTCCTCCAAACCTTTCAATGAAAAAAGCATGCCTAAGTACTGCTGTCATCTCCAAAACATAAATGTATGCCTACGGAGTTTGGAATTTAATATGAGTATTATAAAAGCTGTTAGTTTGTTATTGTTATTTTGTCATGTTTCTTCCTGGACATTCCAATACCTGGAAAGCAGGTGCAAGAATGCAATATAATATTTCTCGTTTTTGTATATCAAGGTACAGCAATGATTACTTGGTAATAAATTTATTAAATAAAAAGATTCCCCCAACTACAATCCACAAAGCCAAAGAGAGAAGTTTCTTTTTACCTGTGCTTTCACATAGAATTCCATCAAACTGATATCTGAAAGTCCTATGCATTGTTGCTTTCATCACTTGGAAATTAATATAAACAGCCTAACCCTTTGTGCTGGTTACTTTCTTCACAGTAGCTGGTGTGAGGCTATATTTTTGTTTTGTGATGAATATATAGATAATACAGAGATTTATTTTTTTTATTGCTGACCACTACTTGCACAACATCAAGGGCTTGTCTGCCTCTCACACTGCCCCACCAAAGAGTCCACCGGGGGTGAGTGGGAAATTGGGAGGAGTCACAGCCATGACAGCTGACCCCAATTGACCAGAGGGATATTCCAGACCATATGACATCATGCTCAGTATATAAGGTGTAAAGAGAAAATGGAGATGTTCAGCATGATGGTCTTGGTCTGTTGAAGTAACAGTTCCCTGTGATGTGGCCCTGCTCTTTTGGAGATGACTGAACTTCCCATGGAAAGTGGTGAATAAATTCCATGTTTAACTGTGCCTTTGTGTGTGGTTTTTGCTTTATCTATTAGACTGTCTGTATCTAAACCCACCAGTTTTCTTATTTTCAGCCTTCTGTTTCTCTCCTACATCATAAGGGGTAGGGGGGAGGTGGGTAGGGAGAGGAGAGGGTGAAGAGTGAGAGAGTATCTGCATAGGGTTTAACAGCTCTCTGGGGTTAAATCACAACCAACCCCCAAAAATGAGAAGTTTATATTAAGATGGAAGACAAGACACAGACTGAGTTCTTTGTTTTAGTTTTTGTAATAGCTAGCCCCCTCAGGCATCTGTTAAGAGAATTGTTTAGCTAGTTTATATATTTATTATTAATAAATATATTTTATTATTTCTCTTCCATGATTTTTCAATAGGTTAGGAGGTAAGTGATTTAACATGAAAAGAAAGTAATTTAAGGAAGATAATGAATCCTCACCTAGGTTATAATATCAACTGTTCTTGGTTCAAAGGGAAGTTTTTAAAATATCCCTACAGTTTAGGATTGGGCCTCTGAAACTGTTTAGAAGCAGCTAGTGCTTTCTTTTTTTACAAAACATGCAATTTAAGTTGTCTACATTTTCAGATATTTCAGTAATTTCAAAATCCAGCTTGATATATGCTTGTTTTGACAGAGGACTTTAATAAAACAAGTTTATTTTAAAATATGCTTTCCACCCATTCTTTAAACCTGGTCTTTCTATTTACTTATTGGCTATTTTAGGGCATGCACAGTTTAACTTAAGTCACTGACATTTAGATGCTGAATTATAAAATATATCTTGTATCTAGAACACCCAGGGATGTTCTAGAAAGAAAGAATTTTAAAAGAGAAAAACAAACAAACAAGAACACAATATAAAACAACACAAAAAAATCAATCAAAACCAAGTGGGCATTCACCTGACAACACAGTCTTGAAAATCTCAACAATAAAACAGTGTGGTTTCCTAGCCAAGGTCTTTGCCATTTATACTGCTTTGTGTGAAACATAATTTAGTGTTTGTACATTATTATAAGTCCTGTTGCCTTTTTTTTCCTCCTTAAATTACATACAATAATCACGAACATAGCTAACAAAGCAAAAATTACAGGCTTGAGTATGGTATTTTATCTAATGTGCAATTTCACTTGGATGAGGGTCGCAGTGACAACAAATTAAGTAAATATTGGCCAACAGCAGTCTTTCAGTTGAGTGCAAATTGGCACTGCCGTCACACCCATCTGTCCAGTCAGGCTGTGGGAACATTGATTATGTCCTGCTACAACCTTTTTTTAAAAAATGTCAAATGTAATCCTTTATTAGACTCAGAAAATAATATTTTTGAATTCTATTTAAAAAAAGAAATAATAATGCTTCATGCATGTACTGCAATATAAAGTAAGTATTTCTACCAATTAAGAATTGTCCTTGGGTAGTTAATGATCATTAAAAGTCTGACAGTAAAACTCTGCTTCTCTGTGTAGCTATGCTATTAGTAGATTATCTACACTCTTAATTGCCCCCTTTTCTTGCTAACTTTAGGAGGAGAGATCTTTCAGGTATAATTCCAAACAATAATTTTTTTAAAAAAATTCAAAATCAAGCTGATAGATACAGTTGGAAAATATTTTTATCACAAAGGGAGTCAGAACAGAATCATGGATATACTTCATCAGTAACCCAAAAAAATGGTAGAGACACTGGAGTAGCAGCACATTTAACCAGAGTTTTCTGCATTAAGGAAGGATGGTCTTTACCAATGGAATAGCATCCAGAAAATACCCTGTCTGTCTGCTTTATTTCCACCTCTGAGAAGGTGAATTGATCCTCATCACTCAGGTTCTGCAAAGGTTTTTACATTAACCAGAGAATACTATAGGCACACATGTATAGAAAAATAGGCAGTCTCAACACTGTCTTTTCTGAAGTGCTAGAACATAATTTAGCATTTGGTTTTCTGTTAAAGAGAATTAACATAATCCACCATAAGATTTGTATTTATGAGAATGTTTAATAAAGTTGAAAGCATACCTGCAGCGAAATTACTTGAAACACAAGTTAAATGTATATATATGTAAAAAGCCTAGCAATTTAAGCCCTTTCTTAAAAATTCTTCAGTCTTTTTCACCTGTTTCTATTCTGTATTTAAGAAACTTTTGTAGAAGCTATAGTTTTTTTACAGATTTAATGACAATGATACTAATAATATGGTGTTCTACTGACCTTGACTCTCATAATTAATTTGCCACACTTCTTTCACTGATGATTTGTTCTGTTCCTTATTACCTACAGAATTTCCCCACTACCAGCAAACACTCCCATTTCAAAGTTAATATTAAACAAGGAAATTAATATGTATATGCATAAAGTTATCTCTTATGCATTTTAATAACAAAAATTATAATAAAAAGATCAAAGTAGCCATACTAATATAAACTCTAGGCTTGTTCTGCATCTTAGTCCTTCTGGCAGTCTAGATGATTTTGATTGCAGAAGATCTCTTCATACCGGTGTCACATTTAGCCTGGATGTATGTCATAGTCAAATGCAATGGAAAAAGAGAACACCTGGGTAGCCAAGATTTTTAAAAAGACATGTTGAATGCAAGATCTTGAATTCACTTGCACTCAGTAAAGTAAAAGCATGTACCTGTTCAAGACAACCCTGGCTATGACTTCCTTCTTTTTCAGGGTACTATGTTAACTCCTGGAATCAGGACCAAAAATAAGTTACAAACTTCTAGACAATTATAGTTTTGCCATTTTTCACTATGCTGTTTTTTTCCTTTAATCTTTTCCTTTTTTTTTTTTTTTTTTTTTTTTTTTTTTTTTTTTGCATTCCTAGTTAGTGAAATATCTGCTTTCAAGTGAGAATACAAGGGAATCTTTTTATTGGTTCATTAATCAGTAATGAGTCAATGAGACAGGTCAGAAATTCTTGTAGTATTTTCTCCCACTCACATTTTTCCTTCCTCATCTTTGTTTCTCTGCATAGTGTTTTTATTTTTCCTTTTCATCACAGAAAGTAGAAAAAGTTTAAAAGTTAGACTTTATAATCTACTTTTCCAAAGAGAGTTTTTGCACACCCACTGCTCTACAATATAAATGAGAAATTATTTTCCTGAATTTTCACTGCAGCCACTGAAATCCTTCTTGCAACATGAAAGTGTGTTCCTTTATTTTCATTTTCAATCAGTTGTTTGTAGTTAGTAGTTAGTCCCTTTGCAGGTGGTCATACATTAAATATTTTTGTCTTTCAGTGATGCCAGATCTGTCTCCATTTCCTCCATTTTCCTCAAAGTACTGACACTTTGCTTTCTGTAATATTTCACAGACAAGAAGGAATATAGGGTTCCTGGGAGGCAGATGGAATAAAGCAGAAAAGCTTACAAAAAACATAGGTCAAGCTCTGTGCAAAGAAAGGTCCCTCTCTCTAGCATGATTTTACTTTTCTGTAAAACAAATTGGTTAATTAGGACTATTCTCTCTCAAAACTATGCTCTATCACCACAGGACTTTTTTGTTAACACAGCTCCCGGACATCTGTATCAAATTTGTTCAGCTGTAGTTTTTCTCTTTAATTGAAACTAGACTAAAATGAAGTAAAAGGCATGTTGAAGTTGCTGCTTCCTTTCTACTGACTATTTCTGTGTGATAGTTATCAAAATGTTCAGAATTACTTTCTTCCCCCTAATCTTTATTCTCACACAATGTCACTAATGTGTTGATACTCAGACCCATCTATGCTGTTCAACCACCAGAAAGAATCTCTGATCCTCATGAACTTAAGTGTGAGGTAGCAGCTCTCCTTTGACAATACAAATCCAGTCCCTCCCATTGATGGTTTTGGTCTTCTGCTCATGTATTTTTTTTTTTTCTGTGGAGTAGGTATAGAAAAGAAAAATCACGGCTAGGCTGTCATGGCTCCAACATCAAACAAAACTCCCCAGTTTTCAGCAGGGTAATGAATGTCACATTGGTACAGATTTGCAAAACCTGGAGAACAACATAAACCAGGATTTATTCCCAAAACTCAGTTCTAGCTATTCACCTAAATCATTGGTATCGAAGCAGTAGCTGATGATCAGTTTGGTTTCTAGAACCCAGAAATTTTAAAGTCTTACAGGAGATCAGTAAAATTCGCATAGAACAGACTTTGTCACTCTCAATAGAATTTCATGCAGTGCTAATTCGGTGTAAGAGAGCTCACCTGTTGTTTTCAGAACGTCAAAAACACACTGAGAGTTTTGAACAGGATAACAGCAAGAAAAATGAATTCATAAACACACAGTCACTATTTTGTTTAATTAAATCTAGTTAGAGTACTAAATACCTAGAATCAAACTAATTACCCAATTTAATTTAGGAAAGGAGGAATTACTGTAATTCAGAAAGACTGAACCAGATGATGATTTCTGGATCAAACTTGACAGCAACAAACACAAATAACCATTTAATCCCAACTGCACCCTGAGACAACTACAAACCCCCTGTGTATCTGCAGAGTGACTGATATTTTATCAAAGCTTGTGTCCTAGTTTCATCCAGTAATACTGTTTGTTGATATTTGATAACCTGGTCATTGTGTATGCAGTCCAAAGAAAGGTTCCTTTTGATATTTTAGCATTATCATCCAATAATTCAGTACAGGAAGTATGAAACCCTGCAGTTTCTGTTCCTGGTCTTCCATTTCTTACATGCTTTGTAAGTAACATCTAAAACTTACTCCATGTTTATTCTTGGGTTCTTGTTTTTGCCCTTTCTACATTGAAAACATGTCCTGTTTTCACTTTGAAAAGACTGTCACTGTTCATAGGTTCCTGCTGGTTTTAGAGAATACCAGATGATTTAGGCATATTTGCTCACTACTGCACGTTTGTCTATAGGACACCACAGGTTTTTCTTGTAGATATATTTGCGCTAATTGTTAACAAGTACTACCATTTTAAAAACCTTATTTTCTGGTTAACTGTTTCATTTACGTTTTCCTTGCCACCATGTTACTTGTGATTATTTTGCTGCATCTCTCATCCACATTATTGTTACACCATGTGCTTGATTAGTTTGTCGACTCAATATTTCATCTACAGCTATGATCTTTTAATGGTCACATTCCTGCTAGTGTGTTCATGCTTCAAATCTTCCTGATTTCTATAATTTCTGCTAAATCATTTTAACTTCTTCATTTTAGCTTGAACCATAGTCAGCTGAAAACGTTTGCAGATGTCTGGGAAAGTTTTATTTCAAGAATTTACAGTAATTTTGTTGTACATAATTTCTACTTCCCATAAGCTACCTTTTCATATTCTTTTTTCCTGGGAATTACAATAGATATCCGTTAATATTCAGTTGTCACTGGTTTGCTCTTGCCTGGACCCTGCCTTCCCTTTATTTCCCATGACAGTTAGTCTTTACACACACATGCACAGTTGAATTTCAGTAACAACATCAATTTTGGAAGAGAAAGTATCTGTGATTTTCTTAATTAAGTCAGACTTGTCCTTACAGCAATTGACTTTTTCCTTTTATCTTTGTTTTCAAGTCAAAGAAAAAGGAATAGCCATTTCTTTTAGATGCTGGTCATGGAGCACTGAGGGCTGGCTTCTCTGCACCACCAGGGACACCCAGATCCAGAGGGATGGGAGTGGGCTGGACAGCCTGGCCAGGGGTGCTGTCCTAAGATCTACCCGGAAATCTGTGTGGCACATAGTTCACAAAATAGTGCCTTTTCTTCAAGGGCAGATGGTGAGTCCTCATAAACTCAGTGCAGAACTCAGAATTAGTCATAACTAAAACATTATCTGGTTACAGGACTCATACCCCTCTAACCACCTCTGCTTGAACAACCAGCTGCAGGCAGCCTCCTGGTAATGCATCTTACAGGAGAAACCTGGGCATGACAGACCCTGGGCTTTCCACACACGGGCTTCACACACACAGGCAAGCTGTGGAAGTGTCATGCACACAGCAGCCATACACTGATGTTTTGCACAATTTTACAACACACTTCATTCAGCTATTAATTTAGAGCTTTTTTATGTAAGGGTAAGGTTTCCAAAAGCAACTAATATTGTAGCAATGTCTGGGGTATTTATTGTCCTATGCCACTTAATTGTCTTGGAAATCCAATCCTAAGAACTTCATGGCTTCTCTCAATGCTTACAATTCTTAATTATTTCTCTTTTTTTAATTATTATTATTTTATTTCATATTTTGATCCGGTTGAAAAGTTCAGCTAATGTTATACAAGAAAAACACACAGAGAAACATTTAGACAGGGAGCATACCAAGAAGGTAAATTTACACCTGAGACCAGAAGAGAAGCCAACCCATGGAACAATCCTACATATATTTCATATACGTACTTTAAAACATACCTGTAGCTGGTATGAATTTCTGTATCTCCAAGAACATCAGCTTTGATGGGCTAATTTACATCAGTAGAGGAGCTGGCGCATCTGAGACTGGCTTCTCCTCCTCTCATCATATACAAAAAGGGAAACACTACAGCACTTTCTACTGAAGTTTCACAAATGTTCTGATTGGAATTTTGAGCCCTTTGCTTGCTCAGCAGTCTTTCATCTCTCTCCCATTTGCCAGATCCAGGGCTGGGTGTTATTGTTGAGTTTTGTAGTGCTGAGGGAAAGTTACTGAAATTCGTGGAACTGTTTTCATTAGGCAACCAATTTGTACTCCCTTACATACAGAATATATAAAGTATATATTCTTGGATTTTTTTCTTAAGCTTTTGAAATCATATATTTTAATTAGCAGGTAATTAATGTTCAGTAATTATCCAGTCACTCAACACCTCATGCTCCTTTTTAAGGCATACCTAATTAGAAACAATAATGTTATAATCTAAAGCATTCTGTAATCTAAATTAACCTCAACAAAGCTCATTACCTTAGAAATACAAGTGTCTTACTGGAAAAGATACTCCATCACAAGAGTCCTTTTTAACCGTGCTCAAGATCTTCAGCTAACTTTGCCAGGCCCTCAACCACAGAATATTAAGAAGCACATTGCAACTATTTTGTACTAAAAGCTACCTTTTCTAGGCAATGTTTCTTCTACAGTGTCATTGATTAATTGTGAAATGTAGTTAGAACATTTGTACATTGGTCCTCAATGCAATGGGACACATGTAGGGGAGGCACTGTGTATGCACCTCACAAATTCATTCAAGCTAGAAGTCTTTGTGACTTTCTTATCAAATAATAGTGGCAAACATGAAAGTACATGGTAGGAGGTATTCATGCAAACATAAGACATGGGTTGGCATATATAGCTATGATATGTAGCTTTCCTAGTATACTATGCATTTTTTTCTCAGCATATTATAGTCCTCTGAATAACAACAAACCCTATTCCCAAAATACACACTGCCTGCATATAATCTTCTGCACATACCCTTTATATTTGTTTTCTTTGTTAATGGTTGTACTGCTTTTGCTTATTTTTCATACATATCCTGTCTAGGTCTGTACATACAAGTTGCTTTCTAGAAGACATAAAAGGAGAAAAAAGTAGTGAAAAATCTTTTCTGCTGACCTAGAAAAGCATTTAATTTCTTTTCCACAGAACGAGTACACTGTCTCACTCCAGTTGCAGCTTTATGTAAAGAGACAGCAGTGGGGAGAGAGACGTGTTCTTCAAACACCTGCACAACCTTGATGCTCATGCTTCAGATAGTACTTAACAGATCTTTATTACATGTTTTCTGTGAACTAGATATCTGTCTTACAACAGAGAACTTCAGACTTGACAGACTTAAAACAGCTCCCCTGAAAATTTTGGCTAGAATCAGCGTTTTCCTCAAGGCATTGTCTGAAGTCATTGGACTAGTTATTTATGCTTTTGCTTTGTTAGTTAGCTGCCCCAAATGAGATGTACGCACACAAAATCATGTATTTCCAATGAACACTTCTGATAAAAGTATCCTGAAACTTACATGAATGATTAATCATTTTAGATAAATATTACTCATATAGGTAAAGGAAGGGGGACAATGGAAGCTGGTAGTTTTAAAGAGTTTTGCTGATTTTCTTATTTATTTATCTCTTCCTGAGAAACTTAAAATAAAGTATGGTGTCTGCCTATATATCTGCCCATGGATGGTTTTAGTGGCTTGAATGCACTAGAGATAATACTATATGACAAGCTGAAAAGCTTTCTTTCTTATGAGGACAGGGCAAATGCTTTCAGCCCTCAGCTTTTAATGTATTTTAACCCATCTTCTTAGAACATACTCATATCTTATAATTAATTAATTTTAAAAGTTCTACTTGTGTGGCTTTTTATATTAATAATTTAAAATGCAGGAGCAGATATATTTATTGCAAGCACTTCTCTCATATCTTCAGATGGGCTGTTCTCCTTTCCACAAGTGTTAAAATCCTGACTGTTGTGAAAAGTGATCCAGATGAAACTGGAGCATTAGCATGGCAATATATAATGTTTGGGCAGTGGTATCATCATTATAACATACTTTTGCATTAATCTTTCCTAACAGTGTTGCTCTGACAATATCAGAGAGCACTGCACTACTGTATACCCAAGATCAGAGCTCACTCCATTTCTTAATAATCCTATATCGAAAAAGTATTCATTTCAAGGTCACTATTTTGAACCAATGCTATCAGCCTATGGTGATACAGCATGCTGCTAAAGTTAAACAGATTAAAAGAACTTCCCAGAACACCAAGTTGAACCTCTCTAAGCTCCTACATTTTCATAAAGCAAAGGTATCCTGACTTTAAAGTTGAACTGTATTTTGCCTCTAATGTTTCTGAATGAAGGTTCTCCCAGAATAGGATGGGTCTGATGATTATAATAACTTTTAATTTCCATTGCTAACATTCATTCATAACAAAATTCTGGTTTTAGATGACTCTTTCACATTCCAGTGTTTTTCTCCATGTGTTTATAACTAGAAATAATGTTTTTTCTAAGTTTATGATTTGCTAGCATGACTAACTACAAAAAACTCCACACATGTGAAAGTTTTGCCTTTAAATCTTTTCCATTTTCCTAGCTGGCCTAGCATTCTTTCTGCATGTTTTTCACAAGTGTTTCTTATATTTGGAGCATGCATTTACTCTTGCACAGAACTGGATTTATAGAACAAGATTTCACTTGCTACTTTTGTTGACTTAGTGCTTCATATTTACTGGTTGCATTGGTGCTTCATGTTTACTCAAAAGGCACCAGCTTAATCTTCCTCCTCAATTACATATTTAACAAGGTGTTGCAAAGTTTCATATTGCCTAATCTTGCATTTACATTCCATTTCTAGTTCAAATATTTCCACAAATGCACATGCAGGAACTTAAAAAATGGTTTTATGTTTTCCAAACTGTTCATTACTTAGGCATACAGTTATAATATGGAATCAATCATCTGTCAGTTTAAAAGAAAAAGTTATGAAAAAAAAGATTTAAAAAATTTAATAGAAATTTGCGCTGTAATAGAAACAAAATCCCATATTGTTAGCACATCTCACAGAAGACAACTATTTGCTAAAACTACTACAACTATTTGCTAAAAGGAGTAATTTTAGCAAACAGGTTTAGCATCAGCATTTCAAAGTCAATACAAGTCTGAAGTCATCCCAAAAATTTTTCTTTTATTCCTTTGGGCTTTATGCAGTATTTAAACCATGCAGCAAATACAGATTTCTTATCTACTGTTAAATCTAGGAAGTGTGGGAAGAATCAGAAGACTTTGCATTTATGTGTGAAAGCCCACATAACTCTAAATGTATCTCAATGAAACTTCTAATAAAGGAATACCTTGGAAAGGAGTAATAAGAAATTTATTTCAGGAGCAGAAAGAATTGAAGCATTTGGATTCTGCTGTACAAGGTGTATTTTAAAAATTCATGTAAAATTGTTAAGTAGGTAAGATACATATTAACCATTTTTAATATTTATTACGGTGACAGTTATCATAGTTTGCTAGATTAAGCAAAGTTTATAACATCCCATGCTTGAATAAAGTACACAGTCATCTAAAATTTTCAAGAGTCTGCCCTCACCTACATTACTGAATGTTTTGAGTGTGCTTTGCTATCATCTGTCCTGCTCTTGTAGTGACCCAACAGTGTGATATAGAGTGTAACTTCCTTTGTCTTCAGTGTTGCTTGAAAGAAAAAAAAGACACTTCAAAATTTAGTTCTGTATTAAAAAGTGTCATTTGTAGTGACTCTGAATTGCTGTTCAGGACTGTGTTGATCCTGAGAGATGTATTAGGTCAGACCAAAAGGATTGATTGAAGAGCTGATCATTGGGGCAATTACATGAATGGAAACAACCACAAGAGAACAAAGGAATCAGCTGCAGAAGCAATGCTGAGGAACATCTTAAACACGTACCACTTGCTGCATCTTATTTTATTTGCATCCTAATAATTCAGTGTTGATGTTTCTCCAAGGGATAAACAATCTTTGAGAACTAAGAGAAATTTCTAGTGGTTTCAGCCAGATTACAAGGAAAATGGTATACCAATACAATAACTTATAGCTTTACAATAAAATCTGAGGATTCGCATGTCCAACACACATGGAAGTTTTCCAAAAAGGTTTAAGCAACCAGTAAGTTTACTAATCATCAGTTTTGAAAAGTCAGAGATTGTAGCATCCCAACATTTTTCTTTTTCTTTTTCTGCAGTCACTTTCACAGAAATACAGACAGCTCCAACCCATTACCTGATGAATAGGAAGGCCTAAGGGATTGTGAAAATTCCAACTGTGTCAACATATTTCAACATATTTCTTGGCTTCTTTATTATTCAGAATAACAAATTAACAAATTCTCATTTTCAGCAACACAAAGCAATGACTGCTTTTTGTGGGTGCTCCATTCAGCAGTAGATTCAGAGAACAGAGTTTCCACCACCACAAACAATGTAGTATTTTCTTGGTGACCAATACATTCTAAACTCTTGCTTTAAGTTTACTTCTCACTTGGAAAGTACTTTCCCTTTGAGCCAGCTGTCAAGATGCAGTGTGTTACATTTTACAGTAAGTTTGCTTGGAGAAGATGCTGGTTCCTTCATAGCTTAATTCTTGAATTATTGTTTCATTTTGGTTTTTTTTCAATTATCTTTTGCACTGGTACTTTCTAGCACAGTGAAAAGAAAAGGAAAATAGATGAGGAAGAAACCAAAAATTCCTACTCTTGCTGTCCCTCATAGCTCAGTGACCTACAAGGTAGTGCTCACAGTGAATTACATAAACATGAAAAATGGTCTTTTCCCATTGCTTTATTAAAGGAGTCTTAAGTACTACTAAGTCATTTAAAGACATTACAAAACCTGTTCGCTCTTGCCTTGAGGATTCAGTTTATTCCTTTCTTTTGCAGAACAAATGAGAAATCATTTAATTGACCTCAAACATGTTTTATTGCCAAAAATCTTCTGTTCACTATTGAAGAGTCATGGAAGACTTGCATTTCCTTAGGAAAGACTAGCAATTTTAAATAAAAGAAGAAAGATTTCTGAAGATGCAAGATTTTAATAGCAGACTAACAAAGTTAAAAGCCATCATTCTTCCTCCTAATATTCCTGAGTTGCTCTTAGGCAGTGCTGCGTCTGCAATCTACAACATCAGTTAACAGTGTATTATTTTTATTGTTTCTGAGGCACTTCTGATCAATAGAAAGAAAGCAATTTACGTATTGAGCCTGTTGCTCAATCATGTAACAAATGGATTATACAATATACTCTTTTCTTTTTTTTTACAAATGAAAAAAGTGTACAAATGAAACAAAGGATATCAAATATAAAACCTCTGCAGCAGTACAATTTCACTTCGTATTTTCTTTGTTGCTTTGCTAAAAATAAACAACAAAAAAAACCCCTCCGTCTAGCTATTTTGTATGTTAGCAAGAACCTTTAAAAAAAAAAAAAGACTGATACATGGGAAATAAAAGTTAGAATTAGAAAGGTGTAAAATAGACATTGAAATAGGTAGCTCTACACATTTGTAGACACTTCAGGGATCAAAACTTCCTGCTTTGTCATCTCTGCATAATTTTTACAGCAACTATTCTTGTTTGTTCACTGCTACTGTGACTTTTCATAAACTACCTCTGCTCTCTCATTCACACTTTCTTTTGTCTCTTCTCAAGACACCTTTCCCACCCCCAAGAAAAAGATCTTTCACAATGTTAATTCTTTCTCTGCTTGCTAAAAATTATTTTAATTGCTCTTTTCCCTGTGTACTTCTTTTCGTTTGAATTGCCTCTAGCTGTTTTTTTTATTTGTGCCAAGTGCTGTAAAATACAAGTTTCTGTAGAGCCTGACACATTAGAGGTGCCATAAAAATATAAGTCACTAACAACAACAAATACATCACAAAGAGACAAAAAGTTCACAGTTGCCCATGGCAGCAAGTATGGGCATTTGTGTAACTGAATGTAAGTACAAAAAAAGTATCAAACTATATAACATTTGTTTAATTCTAATTTTCTTCCCTGCCATCACTGTCCATCATATCCTGCCTATTGCCTTATTTTAAAAATTATCAAGGTAGAGTAGTTAAATTTTCCCTCCATAAGAAAGTAATGTTTGAATCCTCTCCCAGCTTTCTAAATATTCTCTGGGGAGCTTAAAAATCAAAAGAAGTTGGAGAGCTTTTACTCAACCTTACACAGAAAAAATAAGTGAACTTGAGAAAGGGGCAGAGGCTTTCTTTTCACTGACTTTCACCTCTTTGAACGCTGAGTCTCCAGCCTTTCTGTTTGAACAAACAGATGTAGTCTATCACTACAGAAGTCAGCTATGAGACTGCCAGGATAAAAGAAAGCTGTGAGGGTCAGCCAGGCACAACTCCAAAAGCTATATTGAAGCACAACCTTGTGACAGATAAATAGAAGAATTTAGCACTTAAGAGCTAAATATTAATCTAGCCATTGGCATTGCCTCAGTAAATGGAAAGAGGAATCATCCTTCAGGAGGGAGACTGAGGTGTTGGAGTGTGTCCACAGAAGGGCAACAAAGCTGGTGAAGGGACTTGGAGCACAAGTCTGATGATGAGGAGCTGAGGAAGCTGGGAGTGTTTAGCCTGGAGAAA
>VZTR01008411.1:0-11132 GCA_013400775.1 Chaetops frenatus | reverse complement strand
AAAATTTTCATTGGTGTTGTAATACAACAGGTTTTAACTATAAATTCTACTGAATTTTATTATTCAGTCATTGTCCAAGGACCAGAAATCACATCTCTGTATGTTTGCTTCCACCCAAGTTTCAAAGNGTTCTAGTTCTCTGCAGTCTGTTAATGTTTTCACATACGTTCATGTCACCTGCTTCCTGAAACAGACAAAACACTATTCCAGTCTGCAAAAATCAATGAACTCATAAATTTGAGTTGATTAAAATAATCGAAAAAATAGTCCTAGGCTTTGAAACAGTCTCTATAGCCAATATATCTAGACAAATAGCGTTCATATTTCAGCTGCCTGTAGAGAGTTCATCTGTATTGAGATTTCAGCTTGTGTGACAGATGCAGAAGTGCCAAGGCGCAGGTCCCTGCACAACTCAGCAAAGATTACCCACATACAATTATAGTGATGTTGCTTGCTGCAGCCTGCTCAGGACTAGAGAGAATGTGGCACATTTTTGTGCCTTATGAGAGTAGCAGCTCTTATCTAGTGCTAGAAAGAGAGATCCATACGCCTGTTTTCCCTGATAGGGAAAGCTGAAATGTTCAACCTGATTTCAGAATTAAATTGATAAGTCTCAACAGAAAGTGAAAGGCAGAAACAAAGGAGAAAATCCCAAATAAAAATAAGAGAAATTTGTAAGAAAACTTCCTAAAAACAAAATAATTGGTTTGACTTAGAGAACTTCCTGCTGTGTATTTGAATGTAGTCCTAAGCAAGACAGAATCAGGAAGAAAAAGGAAAGATGTTTAAGAAAAAAAATTTTNAGTGACTTTTTATCTGTACATAATGCTCAGGGTATTATATTACTGCACAATACACTTTAGAAGAAAAGCACTTCTAAGGAGTAATGAAACTAAGGTTAATGTGGCAATTGTGGTGTATTAAATGTGGGCACAGCTAATTGTGCATGTTCTATGTGAACCAGTCTTCTGATAAAATTCATTAAGAATTCCCATTAAAGAAATTGGCAATCACATTATCTTTAGTCAAATGTCTCCTTTCTAACAACATTGTTAGTTTTGTGAGAATTCTGTTTAGTGGGCTCATTGCACAGGTGTATTGACAGTAATTCAGTGAAGCAATTTGAAAACCCCTAGAAAGTCTTCAAATTATCTGACTTTAAAGCCATCTAATAAGGTGCAGGAGTCATCAGATTCTCACTCCTCCCTTACTCTTTTTAAATATCACATTTACATACTTGTCAAAAAAGAAATGCTAGACTACAGGCTTGAATCTGTAAAAAATCTTACCATGTAGTGGCTTGCAAAAGGTAAGAAAAATAGTAATTATGGCACTAGCCACACTTTGAAGGCTTTGTGGTCAATTTTCGGAATACAACAGAACATATGGATGGTATGCAGATCTTAGCACCTTAAGGGAGCTGCAGAATTAGCATCATAATAGCAATAATCCAATTCTATTCCAGAAGAAGGGAGAATACTCTTAAAAGCTAGCTGGTAAAAATGTCACACTCTCTGGGAAATCATCACTAGCCCAGTTTTAAATTCAGTACACTAAATGTAGTTCAAAAAACATTGATTAAAAAAATGCCTCATGTTTCTGCCCTATTACTTCTCTATTAGCAGTATTAGCAGTTTTTCTTCTGACTGAAAAAAACGGTTCAAGTATCAAGTGAAACTGCATTGTACATGGGGACTCCTCAGAAAAATAACAGGAAGAATGGTGCGGTGTTCAGTGAAGAAGCTTGTGACAGAGACCTATAGAGGTTATACAAAGTGTTTGTTTCATTTAAACAGGGTTTGTACCTTAGAAACACTGATTCATGCTCTAGAAAGTAAAGGATCAAAATCAGTACAGAATTCTGAGATTTTGTCTTGCCTGAAAATGAAGAGCTGATAACTGTATTACTGAATTTAGAGCTAATATAGGTTTCTTCATAGAACTTTAAGGTACAACTCATTAAATGACTGAAGTACATAAAGCTGGCCTTAGGCACAACTGAAGTACTTGCATTTAAATACAATCCCCCCCAAAATGGTCTGTGGACATATATAACATTGGAGGTACCAACTTAAGGTATGTACAAGCTTTTTATGCAATATTCAATAGATATAATACATCATAATGTTTCACATAAAAATCTTCCCCTTCTACTTTTGTGCTTTTGAGGATACCCATAACAGACTAGATCACAGACTTTTACCTCATGCACTCCTCCAAGCCAACATTAAAAATTTCTGTGCCAGTGCTCTCCTGACACTGGATACCCAGCATTTGGATCAGGCCTTTGTTATTTTATATTTATTGAATTTTTAGATAGTTGCTTTATTTTAAAGCAGATATGAAGAAAAGAGTACATATGCAGTAGCTAGTGAACTGAGTCAGAGGTGAATATCTTGTGCTCAGCACACTTCCTGGCCCAAGGACATTCAAGGCCAAATCTTTCACCACCAAGGAAAATGCCAGGCTATAAAGCAGGCTAAAGGGGAGCTTTATCTTTGCAGAATTCACCTGCTTTGTTGCAACTGCACCACTTGTATAAGAAACAGAATATTTTCAGGGAGTACATGTAAACCACATCTCTGATCTTCCTAGTTAGCACAGTCTTGGAAAGAGAAACCAGGGCTTCAGCTTCTGCATAATAAATTATTTCTATATTTTGTCCAGCGATTGTACTAAGGAAAAAGCTTGACAAGAACTATCATTCATCTGGCCAGACCATTTCCATTTGTCTTCAGAAGAAAATATGCTAGATGGATAGTGAATGGTATATTGAACCAGAGTTCTAAGTGATACATGTTTGTTGAAGCTCAAGATTCAAACCATCAAGCAGTTTGATTTACTTGAAGTATTTCAAGTTACATATAATGTTGCATTAACTAAGTGCCAATAACAACTACAATCAATGTGTGAAACCCAGATTTGATAAATAGTTTGAAAGGGGTTTTTTTTGTTTTGTTGTTGTTGTTGTTGTTTTGTGAGACACAGAAAACTGTCCTATCTTGGGATCTTATTTCATGTTGTGCTATTCTGTCTTTGAGAGACAGCTGGAAGCTAGGGCTTTTAACAGTAGGGTTTTTGTCTTTTGGGAAATTTAGTTTTGCAACTGGCCATTTTGTAACAGATGTGGCTTTCACTTACTAGATAAATTAAAAATTGCATTTTTATTATTGGCATGCAGTGTGCGGGAAGATTATGTCAGGGGACTGAAGAGGAGGAAGAGCCTTTTGGTGAAACTGTCCTACTTACTTAAAGATAGATATCTAAAGAAAATCAAAATGCCTCCAATCTGTACATATGTATTTCATTAAAACACAAAAATTTTATGAGTTAGAAATAAAACAGCCCATTAAAAAAAAATCTTCCTTATCTATGCTATCATCTTTTCCTCAAGTTTTGCCTTTTGTTCTCACAATTTTAAGGTTTCCTATTCAAAAATAGCTCTACGAAGGCTCTTCCTTCTTCTCAAAAGTGTAATTCTTCACTTGCACTTGCAACCAGGCATTTATTTTTCCATCAGAAGCCTCCCAGAATGCTGTCTTCTTGCAGGATTTTCCCTGTTTAGAGATTTATAGTGTGAGATGATAAAACACTATGTTGAGTACCGTAATGCAAACTGTATTTTCAAAGCAGCAAAGATTTGAGTTGTTTTGTATAGGAATTTATACACAATGTGAAGTGAACTAAGAGGTATTTAGCTTCAAAAACTCCTCCTTACACATCCAATATTGACTGTGGTCGAATGAAATCCTGAGTCAAGTATGGCATTAATCTTCCCCTCATGGAGGTTCTGTTGCATATTTGGAAAAAAAAGCGGGATACTGTTTTATTTACATGAAAGGTAAATCATTACTGACTTTTTACTTTGTCCTCTGTGGGAAGCCGAGGAAGAGTCCTTTCAGGCATCCCAGCGATGCCAAAAACTTTTTTCTCACCTCAGCTCTGTATTCCCTGATCATCTAGGCTTTTAGATAAGCTGAACTACTCCAAAAGAGCAGTCTCTAGGCAATTAAGTACAATTGTTCACCTTGTCCTGAAGCAGTGCCATTTTCTGAGGATTTATAAGAAACCAAGATAAACAATATGTAATGGAAACCACAGCTGTGTGCATAAAAGATGCTTTTCAAAACAAATCCTTCCTTGTTAATGTAGGACTTTATGTGTATATACATCATAACAATCTGAGCTCTGGAAGTAAAAGTTATCATTTTACATGCTGAGATTTATATTTTACCTATTCATTTTCAACTGTATTAATACTTTCCTGAAATCCCAATCCATCAGACTGATTATTCACAGAAGATAATCACTGCTTTTAATTGTAAATGTCAGCAACTAGAATATAATTGAAATACTCTTTCCAACCAAGTTGACATCTATAAAGTTTATTTTATGCTACACTAAATTATGCAGCTTTCTTGTGAGATGTCAAGAGGGCTGGGAGGGGCCAGGGAAAAGACATGCTGAGGATTTATAGTACACAGGAAAACATTCATAGCTTATGTTCTACCAATAATCTTAAGCATCAACCTGTAGCCCCAAAATTATTCTTGGAGCAATAATTATTGAATTTCACTGCCTGATCAACTTATGGTCTATTTGCAAGACTTAGCATGATAGCTACTGAAATGAAAAAGAGTAGGCTGTTTTCATAAGGATCACCAATATTAGGGCATTATTTTCCTTAACTGAATATTAACTCATAGATTTTTCTGATTTTAATTGATTTAACAACAGGAGCTCAGTATAATAAAGTTGTAGAAACTGAGTGTTTTCACTTGCCTATCAGTGGGTTACAGTTTGGTACCATTTTCCATCTTGCTCTATGAAAAAAAAATTTTTGATTTGGTATATAGAAGAGAGAGGTCACCAATGCAATATTAATAGAATGTGAAGAAAAAGTAGCACATAATTAACTTAATGCTTAGCAAGTAATGTGTGCTGCCAGACTTGCTGTCCACTGATTGAATGCAAGATGGACCAAGGAGATAATAAAGTAGACAATTGCAATGCATTTGGGTTACTATACCACATGTAATTATTATTTTTCCCTTCAAGGTTTGAATATGAGAAAAATAAAATTAATAGAATATTCAGTAGTACTTCCAGCAAAGAAAATACATCAGTTAATCAACCATACTTTGTGACTTGAATATGTTTGAAGAAAGACAAGGGTGGTTAGAAAAACATATAGCCTGAGGCTTCATTGTTCCTTTGCATTTCACCCAGATCTTTATATGCATAAATTATCTTGGCTTAAATGGTTGACTTTTTCAAATTACGGTATTTAGTTTAACTATTAATTTTGAAATAATGCTTCCTTTTTAATACCTTGTCACATTCCACAAGTGCAACTGATTTGGTTACCTTTCCTACTTGTGGGACCCACATGCACATATACACACATACACACAGTTTATTAAGCAGGTAAGTTAGATAACCAGATTTCATTAGTGCAAATGCACTGGGTGGAAATTTTTAACACGGAAGGTATATACAGAAAAAGTGCTTGGAATTTCTATATCATTGACATTGGAGCTAGGAGAAGGAGAAAAAGAGGAAGTGGGTGTCTGCCTGTCCAAATTCAATCACGCATAAAAAATTACTATAGATGAATATAGCTGTGAGGGTTTTATTTATTTATGTTATTGTGTTGGCACATAACTCCAGTAATTTGACTGGGGACATTCCACAGTTAAACAATGTCACTGACTACATCATCGGCAAATATACTTGTAGATTTTACACTGAATGAAAATCCATTGTAGCTCAATAAATACATTTGATAATATATTGTTCTGTAGAAAGTTCTCTAGAAAGTAATTATCTAACTTCTAAAAGCAATGAGAAAATCTTTTATCCATATGTAAAATACATTGACAGACAGGTACATTAGGCTAAGTAGTTTGCTCACAGAAAAGAATTTAGTATATTTCTGTTGATTTGCAGTTTTTTAGATACTAATTCTTGATATGTCACTAATAGTGAGCAGTATGATAAATTTTAACAAGCCAGGCATAATTTCATGAGAAAAACTTGACATTACTACTTAATTCTTTTTATCCTAAGCAACTATTTTAACATGTGTGTAATACAATATGGTATGAGTTAGTGCAGATTAATCATCCTTAGAAAAAGCATGAGAAGTTTATGAGATCAGCTATATTAAGTCTCTTTTCTATTTATCTTATATGATATTTTAAGATAATTTTGGACATTCCCAGTTTGATAAAACACCAGAATATCTACATATTCAAAGCGAACTATGAACTGGGCTTTTGTAAGCAGTGACAGAACATGATTTCAGAAAATATTTAAGTGAAACATTCAGCAAACTTCAGACCCATATTCTTCTGCATATCTATTTCAATATAGAGAGAGAACAATGATTTCATTAGAGTGATGTGTATTATATACTAAATGCACCTAGGGAAAAAAATAAGGCTCCAGAAGTTTTCATTTTGATAGATATATTCCTTATGAAATGTAAATAATGTTATCTGAGGAAATAATTGACTGTTTTACCTTCTGTTTGCATCTAAGTATTATTGTGTAAAGGAAAATGGAGAAAGAATTAATGATATGAGAAAACGAATTATTCTCTAAATTCAAGGATGAGATTAATGATAACATCAGACATGAAGTGCTCAAAAACTAATTAATTATCTTCAAAATACATTTTTAAGAGCCACACAGAAGCCTTCACTTTGAAAATACAGAACGAAAAAGAGAATAGTAAAATCATATTACAATTTAATCTGAAATATCCCGCTCCTTAAATTATTGTGGGTTTTATCACTTCTACTCCCACTGTAGATTAGGTCTCAAAATACAAAAACTCTCCATGTGGGAGGTCTAAGTATTTTCCTCTCCAGAAATGTTCTGAAACTATGGTATTTCAAATTTGTCTTTAGCCTAGCTTTGATACTTAAAAGGTAATCTTTCCATAAAACATGCATTTCGCAAGCAGGCTTTAATATTTATGTTGAACTTTCATAATGGTATTATATTAGCTCAAAAAATTAAAAAGGACATGTGAAGTATTTGTGGTCTGGCAAGTGTAACCAGACAATCACTTAAGTAGCTGAACCTCTTGATGTTAGGGTGATTTTGCTGTATAAATAGGAAAAGGTGCAGGAATGCCTAGTAACATAAAAAAACAAGGGGCAAGCTTCTGATTTTTCATTTGGTACAAAACAATGTGTTAATACTAGCCACGAGTTAGTTAATCAGCATACAAATCTGAAGAATAACATACCACTGCAATGACATTCTACAATTTAGGTTTTGTTGGGTTCATATGTGACATTAAGTGGAGTTAAAGTGAGGTAAATTCAGAGAAACCTCATTAGAGCAATTGTTGTTAATTCCATGGTGACACCTACAATACTATTACTATATTACTTATTACTATACATAGCAGAGGAATTAGGGGAAAGAAAGGACTGTCATTCTTGAAGGAAGGAATGTGGTAGGATACCTGGGAAGCTACTAATTTATACAGACTCATCTGATAGCAGTTCAAGAGGTACGAAGTGAACTGATTATCCATGGGATATTAATGCAATTCTGATAGCATGGATGGAAATTTAACAAGGGACTGCCATCACTTTCATTGCAAGCAAATCTCTCTGCTAATTAATACAGAGACAAAAAATAAGTGACTCTTAAGCCTACATGAAAAGTTGCCAGGGGAGGAAATTTCATTTGTCTAAGAAAATGAGCTTTATACAGCTATGCTGGAAGTAATATCTGTCATTGGGCCAGAGAGAACACATTGATGAAAATGTAAAATAGTTTCTTGTCTGTAAGATCAAGAGAGATATTGTTGCCTCATGTAAAGGAGAATTTTTTCAGTCTTGGCTTTTTTCTCTATTTAAGCTGTATGTTGTTTTATCACTTTGTGGACTATTCTAGAGGCAAAATAAAAAACCCCACAAAAACCCAAAACACATTAGAATAGTGAAGTGAATTGCACAATTTCTTTACTGCATTTGTAGTTCAAAATGCATTTTGGTTGTTAACATCCACATTACATCTGTCTTTAAATATATGGAACTTTCCAGCACACAGTTACTGGTTAGAAAATAGGCATAGCCAAAGGTAATGTCAAGGTTGGCTATCATTACAATGAATAAATGTTGACTTCTTCAAGATTACAGAATGCTAGGAAGCATCCCAGGATAGAAAAGATGTGGGGATTTAGGACACAAGGACCATTAAGTTTTGCAGCACTTAAGTTTTTTGATCATACACTCCACCATAAAAGTCCAAGAGCAACTGGCTTATTTACGAGGAAAACACATACTGCTTTTCCTCTGGAGATTATTTTTTTCCAATAGATTTCAGTAAATTATTAAAGAAGTGGAAGACAAAAATGAGAGTGGAAGAGCGTCAAAAGTAGACTTAGCATTCCTTAGCCACACGGAATATAACCAGGTGTAGCATCAGGTCAGCATATCAGAACATTATGTCCTTCTTCCACAGTAGGCAATTGCATTACAGAAATATTTTTGAAGTTCCATCAAAGTGGAAAGACGGCAAGAAGTTTCTGTTATTAGAAAAAAGAGAAAGGAAAAATTGCCAGTTTGAAATAAATCTCTCACCTAAATTTACTAGAGTCCCCTCTGTCATTTATGGAAGTGGGCTATTAAGTAATGACGGGTTGTATATATGGAATTTTCAAAAAGGAGAAAGCTAAACTGCTTTTCTGAAGCTGACACATTGCTGGTACTAATAAGCATCATATATGACAAACAGTTTTCTGTTACAGCCATTAAGGCATCACAGAATATATGTGGAGTGTATGAGTTATCAGAAATCATTTCAGTTAATAGCCCAAGCATTCTTTAAGGAAAGTCTGTATGAAGGTCACTATAACTCCTGTGTATTGCCTGGCACCAAACTGAGGAGCACAGTACTTTATGCCTACAGAACTTTGCAAGTCAACATATGGGGAAAATCTAAATAGAATGAGGAGAGGAGAAAGGCAATTTCCTATTTCATTTTGATGCTACATAAGTAGTCTACAATCCCTAGTAAGGGCTTCAATTCAGTGGAGGAAGAGATGATCATCCAAAGAGTGCTTTGCAATAGGCACCTGTCGCATGTATTCTTAAGTCTCTCTGAATTCCCTGTCTTCAAAGGTTCATCAAGCTGCTGAATGTACTGTTTCCTTGCTGTGGAGGTGCACTCTGTCTCTCAGCCTGAAGAGATGGGCCGAAATACATCATACAAGTTAGACCTGGTCTGTGAGTCACCCATTTGGTCATGCTGCTTTACATGTCAGTTTGCATTAAAAAATACCAGTTTTTGCTCCACTTCAAGACAAAGAATGTGAAGGAGATCTGTCTAAAACATGCAATTTTTTATCTATTGATATGCTGAGCACAGGGTTGATAATATAGAGATCTTTTTGTTGTTGCACAGCGCTTGCACAGCACCAAGGCCTTTCCTGCTTTTCATACTGGCACAGAGTCAGGGAGACTGAGGGTACATGGGAGGTTAGGATGGGACACAGCCAATTCATACTCCTAATTTAAGCATTAAGAAAGATATAGTAAGTCCAAGACTTCATCTCTCTTCTTTTTTTTTCTCCAGTACTTCAGGTAAACTTTCTAGCAGTCTGAAATTACAGAGGGATAAACCAATCATCCTGATCAAGAAATATACAAGAAAGGAAGAAGCCTACTACCTATGCTGCTGGGATTAGCTCAGTTGGTCAGAGCATGTTGCTAGTATGGCCAAGGTTGTGGATTTGATCTTCAGATGGGCCATTCACTTCAGAGTTGGACTCCACGACTCTTGTGGATCTGTTCCAAAACACAAGCAGCGCTTGCCCTGGCGGCTCTGTGGCACTGGGATGTCNATATCCAGTAGCTGTAGCCTTCACTGCTTCTAGTTAATCTAGGGCAGAATTTGGTAGTTGTTGCTGTATGGATTCTCTGTACATACACAAATGAATGTAAAACCCTGGCTTAAGAACACCTATCTGGATTTCCTGTATATGTTTATTATTAACTTATATTTACTATTTCCACTAAACTTTGGTTGGTTTTTGGTTTTTTCTAATGTAAAGAATATTGACTAGAAATAGTTGAGAAACATGAGCAAGGCTTTTATCTATATATTCACCATTTCCCTGGTGTATATTGTTATATGCATGTATGCACTATGAATGAGTGCACGTCAATTTATGTTTTTAATTTGCACTAAGCGTAAAAAAAGGCAGCAGTTTTTTGGTTGGGTTTTGTTGTTGTTGTTGTGGTTTTGTTTGGGTTTTTTGGTTGATTGGTTGGTTGGTTTTGTTTGGTTTTTGGTGGGTTTTTTTTTTGCTTTAAAGAAAAAAAACCACAGTCATAAATAGAAATCTTAGAAAAGCCCTGAAAGCAATCTCATAAAATTAGGCAAAGAGAAATATTCACACATACACAGTTAGGCTATTTCACAAAAAGGAAAGCAAAAATAAAAATACATGCATCTAAGGCATTTTTGAGAACTATTTTTTTCTCTATTTAAGTAGTTAGAATTGTTGAGCCAGCAAATTGTTTATTTTATATTTCTCTTCAGAGAAAACTGCCACCAAGGAAATTATACAAGCATACCCATTCTCACATGTGTATGCTCATGGGAGTAAATGTCAAAGTAATACATTATCTGTGACACTGCTGAAATTAAAAAACGGACTTTAGAAATTCCACAATGCTGTGCTTACCAAATGTATGTTTTACTCATGCTCAAACTAATAAAGAGATCACTTTTACTCAGAGTAGTATTTTTCTCAGTTGTGAAAATGTATTATAAGCAAAAAAATAACCTAAGTAGTAACAAAGGTAAATTTATTTGAACATTTATAGCCTAGTTTCCCAGTAAGTCTCACCTGACTGTTTATGCTTATGCAGCAATAACTGTTGAGCTTGTTGGCCAGTAGAGCAAATTTTGATGGGAAGAGGAGGAGTTAGTCCACAAAATTCATAAGGTGGCTGTGAAAGCAGGTAGTTAAAGAGAAGAGAGGCTACAACTAGGGAAAGGGCTGTAACCTAAGCATATGTATTGTGTATCAGGATATCTACATAGGAGAAAATGCATTCCTAAAATTGCTGCAATTTTAAGAAAAAAGAAAGAAAGAGAGA
>VZTR01008410.1:38198-50424 GCA_013400775.1 Chaetops frenatus | reverse complement strand
CCTCTAGCATCTAAGAGAATTTCAGTCCCACCTTCACCCATCACTACATTCCAGATAATAAATGTGTAACCCAATGTAGTAAATCTGGGTTGAAAAGCCCACCAGTGTTTTATTTCTTACCTTGAAAAAGAGAATAATTTATAGTGCTGAGTTATTAAAAATAAATCCTGCTAAATTTTTAACTCGTTAAAAGCTCAAGGAAATTAATATAAACTTGAAAAACATAAATTTTATTATTTTCAATATCTTTGTTAGAAATAAAAAGGAAATTAAAAGGAGCAAAGAAACACAAACATACTGAAGATTCCAGACAGAGAAGAACTCAATTTGCTGGGCAGAAAATAAAAGTAGTAATGGTAAAAAACCCTAAATACATGTAGTGTTTAAAAAATATGGATTTTAGTGACCCATATGGCTGCAGAGGCAAAAAAAAATACAGTATGTGACAATAGATCAATGGATGTTCATATTTTAAAACATTGCTAACTGGAATGGGTAGAAGAGGTAAAAGAACTTATGCAAAGGATGGAAAATCTGGCCCAAAAGATAGGGAGCCCAACCTGGCAAGAAAATTGAGGCTAATGAAAAGGTCTCTAAGCAGCCCATTGCAGCATATTGCTTACTGACCTGCAAATAGTATTTCTGGAGAAATGTGCTTAAATAATTGTAGTAAGATTTGTTTGGGTTTGGGGTTGTTCTGTTATTTTGATTTCTTTTCCCACAAGTACATATATATAGTAAAATATAGTGAATATTAAATATTAAATAGTAAATTTTAGTGAATAAAAACTAAGACACTAATGCATTATGAGCAAGTGGACAAACCTGACAGAATTTAACTCTAACTCTGCATTGTAAAAGTAAGTCCAAGTAATTATGTTGCAAGAAGAGTTTTCCAAGAAGAGAAAGGATATTAAGAACTAGCATAATTCTTTTTTTTATATTGCAGTTGTGAATTTGGTTCTGCAGGAATACTCGTTTTTACACTCAGGACTGGATGAGACCCCTTCTAGCTACTACAATCTGGACTCACCAGAGCATTGTTGTTCTACTTGTTCCATTCTATTCTTCTTAATTATAGTCTGAAGTGATCCATGGCCAGTTAATATCCCCTTATTACTATCTCAATATTTATCCTTACTCTTAAAATGCTGAAGTGCTTTCTGAAAATGAATATACACTTCCAAATTTATTTATGCTTGTGAAACCATTCATATTGGAAAAATTAGTATGTGTTTTTATATTTTCAGATCTCTTCTCTCTCAGTTCCCATAACACTGTTTTGGTTGGTTTTACTCTCCTTTATTTACTTAAAATGAAGAATATGAAAAGCAAAATACTATCAATGGAAAAAAAAATGTGGAGACCTGAATGTTAGAATAAGGTGTGGTCTACAAATGGATGAGAAAATAGATCTGAGTTAGTAAGGAATTAAATTCAAATAATGATGTATAGAGATATTTTGGGAGGAAAGTGAGCAATTGAGAGTCATCAAAATTACACCATTAAGGATAAAATGCTAAAGAAGTTTATATTTTTTAGTCTTGGAAATTGAAATAATTTTAAATTTACCACCTCCTGATGATCCATTAAAATCACTGCACTATGTATTGGTCATAACAATGCTGGATGTGGTGTCCCCAGTCTGAGTATCCATAGTAAAGTAGTAAAGACTGACTACAAAAAACAAACAAACAAACAAAAAAACCAACCAACCAACCAACCAACCAAAAAAGCCCCAATATATGACTGCCACAGAGCACGTACTGAACAAAAGATGTTCCAGCTATTCTAACATCTTAGCATCTGAATCCGCAAGATGTATGACACAGAAAACTGTGATGAAGAGAAAGCAAGACTGTAAGTTTAGGGAGTGTTATCTACAACTTCATGCATGCTTTTAAAATAAAAGGGTTTTTATAGTTGCATAAAACTAATTTTTTTTTTCAATCTTTGGATAACTCTGTCTGAGCATTGCAAGCTGTTTTCCTCCTCATAGCTTCATAAGAAAATATAGACAACTTGCTGTTTTATAATACATTTGAGTCAAAAACAGAACATCTAGCTGTTTTGGACCAGTGCATCCTTACTTTAGACACTGGTGGCATGGCTGCACTTCAGCCAAAGGTACTTTTGTATGTCATACATTCATACATAAATGACATGAACCTGCTAGAGAACTACTCCTCAATGTAACACATGAAGCTTAGTGTGGAATATGAAAATTTTCTCTCATCTTTGGTAAGGAATACAGCTAGGTCATTTGCCTATACTTTAATCTAGCATTCCTATATCATTCCAGTACTCTCATAATACACTGATAGAAACACAAAAGTAATAATGACTAATCTGAGCTGCCACTATGAAGTAGCAACAAGCAGAAATAAAACATTTCACTTTAGCCTATTTGTAATAACACACAACTTCATTGTTATCTACAAAGAGATTACTTTGATTCTCCTTATTCCATCTTCCTCTACTGCTTTCCAAAACCATTTTTTCATGCTGTTCCCTGCTGATGAAGAAAATAGCCTTCCTTTCAGCTTTGCCTTCCACATGAAACTCCCTCCTGATATCTCAGGTCTGTAATATACAGCTCTTGTAGAATGCTGGAAGTGGCTGGGTACATTATCTGGCCTCTACTACCCACAGCTAGTTGCCTGAATGAGCCTTCTCTTCGTGTTTTCTGAGGCATAAGTTTCTTCTCACTTACTTTGCTTTTTGAAGAATAAGGAACCAGCAGTGGAAAAGCTAGGTTCCTCTGGAAACTTAGCAGCAGAGACATGTAGTGCTTATTCCTCCCAGCTCTCACAACAGACAGCAATTCATGTCACTGACTTGTGCTTTTATCACACCTTAATGTATCTTAGGCTTTACTGGAGGAGACAATTCCTGGAGAAAAGTGACTACAAGAGGATCTCAGCTACTACTACAACAAAATGCACTGAAAAAATCATTATACACTGTTGGCTTCTCAGAAGCTCAAATAATGTGAAAAGTCTTAAAACCAGTTTAAACCTAAAAGGCCATTTCACAATATGCAAGGATTAGGCTCAAGATTTTTAAAAACTTATCTTTTTGTGCTATTCCTGTTAATATTGTTTCATAGAATGCTCAGTTACAGGCACAGCTTTTTATCATTGGAGAATGTCTTTACATTCATGAAGTTTGCACAGAAACATTCTGAGACTTTTCCTTCCTGTCAGCTTCATAAAAATTCTGAGAATCTAGATAATTTCTCTACCATACCGGCAGCTGGAATATTGAGCCTGAAGGGCTCCAGCTTGTGGAGAAAATCATGACACCTTCACAACATAACCAGGAGGGAGCTGAAGTTTTAAATACAATTTATTTCTTTAGCTCCTTCTATATGCCTCCACCTTCTACATATGCTTTGCTTGAATAATCACTTGGGTTTTCCTGATTTGTTGCCATACTGACTCAGAAGAATGACAGTGTGTCAGACTTCAGATGATGGATGAAGTAGAAATGCAGACAAAGATGCTAAATGGTAAATATTTTGTTAAAGTCAACTAAAATCTGAAAGGTTTTTCAGATATTCACATTCATAGGATAGGTTTCCAATTTATGTATTTCCCATCTATCTGTGTGTTTGTACATTGCAAGAGTCTGCATGTCAAAATAAGAAGCATTTGATTATGCTAGTGTGTCGTGGGTTGAAAAATAATTTTTTACCTGCAAGGATTCTGACAGCTTCCTGCAGGCCTGAGAGAACCAATTAGCTGGGCAGTTCTAAGATGGACACTCTGTTTAGCCACTTAAGAAGCTGAGCACGCCTCTGTGATTCACGTTTTAAGAAAGGAGAAGCCCGAGAATTGCTCTCTTGCTTCCAGCTTCTGAACAGGTAACAGGAGGCCCGCAGGGCCTGGCAGGGCCGGCCTGGGTTGGGCCTGGCTGGGCCCACTTGGCTGGGCCAGGCAAGGCTGAGATCCTGCTGTAGCTGAATCCTGGCCTGGCTGCTGAGATCCTGCCGTTCCTACCTCTCTCTCTGGGAAAAGTTTGCAGCAGTTTTGGCCACTGCCCAGCAAAGATGGTGTGATCAACAGCAGGGCCCGGCAGATATACTAACTCTCTCAGTACACAGATGAGACTTACAGACATCAATCCTCTCTCGAGTAAGAGGAAGAGAAAGGGTGAGGACACGTGGAGGAACCAACATGGAGACCCTGAGGTCAGTGAAGCCGAAGCCCAGAGGGAGGAGATACTTTAAGCTGAAATTCTTTTGTAAGACCATGGTAATGGACTATAATATTAGACTATTCCTTGTAACTCATGAATGCAATTGGGGGGATGGAGTGTTCTAACTTAGCTTCCACCAGGGCGGAGTTCCGTGGTCCCGCTGTCACACCAGTGGTAGGGGTGGATTCTGTTCCCACGTGTCTCGATGGGATTGCTGTACAGTGCACACTGGTGTCAACCAAGGCTTCAACCCTTGCTTTTCTACCAGAACAACTCATCCTTAAAATAGTACCCCAGCAGACAAAGATGAACCCTTGAAAACAGTTGGAGGAAGAACTCTATGTCAAAGGAAGTGACTTTCACACTGTGAACAGATTTTCTTTCCAGGCAGCTGATTCGCTGTAATATTGGAGCCATGAGAGAACAGTTTTCTTGTGGAAAAGTCCCCATGGCATGGCAGGAGAGGCTCCTCTCCCTATGTGAACTGAAGAAAAACTTTTTTAAAGGTGGTAAACTGACTGAAAGTCTCAAGTTTTGTTTCTTTACATAGTTAATGGAAAGAACAGAGGAGGTTGGGGGGAGAAGTGTCTGACGGTTTTATTCTGGTTCTTACTATTTTCCTTTTAGTTCTGTTAATAAAACTGTCTTTATACCTTTTAAAGTTTTGAGCCCGCTTTACATTTCTCCTAATCCTTATCTCACAACAGAAAATGAGTAAATAAATTTAGTGGGTGCACTGATGTTAGGCCAAAATGCTCAACCCACTACATTAAATTGGAGCTGCTGTGTGAGGAAGTGAACTGAAACCTCTACATAGTGCTTTTTGATATATTAGTTAATTACAACACAATCATATATAACAATAATAACATATATAACAGTTTGTGAAAAGGAAATTAATTATTCTTAGGATTATTTTTTGAAGTGCTGTGTGCTTCTCATAATGATAAATAATAATGATGAACCTCTGTGTTTAATAAATTTATTTTTACTAAATATTTTATTCTAAGGGACAAAATCTAGTAAAATCCTAAAAATATTCTGTCTACTTGAGGAGGTATAGATATAGTAAACCCGTCAGATTTGGCTACATTATGCACAGAGTGTGCGGCTTTTTCAATCATAGTTACTATTCCAAAAATAATTTTAGAGACAGATAATGGTGGCATGGGACAAGAAATGTAACTCAGCATATTTTCAGTGAGAAAACAGCTTCTTAATGTTTGCTTTTACAACATTAAAATTTGATTAAGGTCATTCCTAATTTAAAAAAAAAAATCAAAATCAACAAACTCAGCACATCTTTTTAACATCCTTCTACAGCACAAAACATTTTTCCAATGCTGGAATACATAAGGATGAGCTAAACACCCAGAACCATGTCTCATTTCTAAGTAGAATGGTGTACCATGCATTATTCCCACAGTAATTTTATTAGCACAACAGAATTTGAAGTCATCCATTTACTGAGTCATCCATTTCTGAGTAAAATAGCCAGATCTCTGAGCTATAATGTTTTTTCCTTGCCTCAAACAATAGGAGGAAGGAAAAGAGGTAAAGACTGAACTTATTATTATAAACCTTCTTCAGAGCTACAGCTGTTTCACACACCTAGCATTTCAGGAGCTTGAATGACAAAGAGAGTTATCAAGGGATCCTCCTTGCTTTGACATTGATATTAAAGTAAGTGAGGTGCACATGGTAACAACTGTACATGCCTGGGTGCCCTCATGGAGATGTAGCTCTTGGAGGGCTTGAACAGATTGGGAAAATGAGGGAAAACTGCAGAGTTTTCTTTTAACATAAGAACACTTATATCTATAGAAATTAAGAGATTTATTCCAGTAAATTTTTATCTTTATCATGCCCTCAACAGCCCTTGCAGGTTTGACAGTTTAGTGCCAGTGACACTTTTTCCTGCATGTTCTAAAATACTGCCCAGCCTCCCTTTCAGAGTGAGACAGGTGAGGGGCCTGACACATGAGAAAGAGTGACACGGCATTTCCTTGTAACCTGCCAGACAGACTCTCAAGAGTACAGGTGGTAGAATGCTGCTAGATTTCCTCTACTAGTCATCTAGCCTGGGCAGTGACAACATTTTAAAATGTCCTATTTGAAGAATTTCTGGCTCAAAAAAAAAACCAACAAAAAAAACCCAACAAAAAGACCCAAAACAAAACCAAAACCAAACAAAACCAAATAAAAACCCCCCAAAATAAAACAAAACAAACCCAACCCCCAAAACCAAACAACAACAAACCAAACAAAACCAACAAAAACAGTAACAACAAAACAAACAAACANAAAGAAATTTAGTGGGTGCACTGATGTTAGGCCAAAATGCTCAACCCACTACATTAAATTGGAGCTGCTGTGTGAGGAAGTGAACTGAAACCTCTACATAGTGCTTTTTGATATATTAGTTAATTACAACACAATCATATATAACAATAATAACATATATAACAGTTTGTGAAAAGGAAATTAATTATTCTTAGGATTATTTTTTGAAGTGCTGTGTGCTTCTCATAATGATAAATAATAATGATGAACCTCTGTGTTTAATAAATTTATTTTTACTAAATATTTTATTCTAAGGGACAAAATCTAGTAAAATCCTAAAAATATTCTGTCTACTTGAGGAGGTATAGATATAGTAAACCCGTCAGATTTGGCTACATTATGCACAGAGTGTGCGGCTTTTTCAATCATAGTTACTATTCCAAAAATAATTTTAGAGACAGATAATGGTGGCATGGGACAAGAAATGTAACTCAGCATATTTTCAGTGAGAAAACAGCTTCTTAATGTTTGCTTTTACAACATTAAAATTTGATTAAGGTCATTCCTAATTTAAAAAAAAAAATCAAAATCAACAAACTCAGCACATCTTTTTAACATCCTTCTACAGCACAAAACATTTTTCCAATGCTGGAATACATAAGGATGAGCTAAACACCCAGAACCATGTCTCATTTCTAAGTAGAATGGTGTACCATGCATTATTCCCACAGTAATTTTATTAGCACAACAGAATTTGAAGTCATCCATTTACTGAGTCATCCATTTCTGAGTAAAATAGCCAGATCTCTGAGCTATAATGTTTTTTCCTTGCCTCAAACAATAGGAGGAAGGAAAAGAGGTAAAGACTGAACTTATTATTATAAACCTTCTTCAGAGCTACAGCTGTTTCACACACCTAGCATTTCAGGAGCTTGAATGACAAAGAGAGTTATCAAGGGATCCTCCTTGCTTTGACATTGATATTAAAGTAAGTGAGGTGCACATGGTAACAACTGTACATGCCTGGGTGCCCTCATGGAGATGTAGCTCTTGGAGGGCTTGAACAGATTGGGAAAATGAGGGAAAACTGCAGAGTTTTCTTTTAACATAAGAACACTTATATCTATAGAAATTAAGAGATTTATTCCAGTAAATTTTTATCTTTATCATGCCCTCAACAGCCCTTGCAGGTTTGACAGTTTAGTGCCAGTGACACTTTTTCCTGCATGTTCTAAAATACTGCCCAGCCTCCCTTTCAGAGTGAGACAGGTGAGGGGCCTGACACATGAGAAAGAGTGACACGGCATTTCCTTGTAACCTGCCAGACAGACTCTCAAGAGTACAGGTGGTAGAATGCTGCTAGATTTCCTCTACTAGTCATCTAGCCTGGGCAGTGACAACATTTTAAAATGTCCTATTTGAAGAATTTCTGGCTCAAAAAAAAAACCAACAAAAAAAACCCAACAAAAAGACCCAAAACAAAACCAAAACCAAACAAAACCAAATAAAAACCCCCCAAAATAAAACAAAACAAACCCAACCCCCAAAACCAAACAACAACAAACCAAACAAAACCAACAAAAACAGTAACAACAAAACAAACAAACAAACAAAAACCCAAACAAACAAACAAAAAACAACAAAACAAAACAAAACCCCAAAAACAACAACAACAAAAAAAACCCTGTTGGAAATGGAATAGAAATCTCTCAGGACCCCATGTATACAGGCTTAGAGGCAGAGAGGAATGCAGGGGCTGATTTGAAACCTTTGGAGAAACTGAGATACATAAAGCCACACAAACATGAAATAAGAATGTAGATTTAGTTCTAAGCAAAGAGAAATATGCCCTAAAGTGCCTTAAGCACATAAGAAACTGTATTAGTTAGTGGAAAAACGCTGAAGTCCAGTTTAAAGTTGAGTAGCATAACGTTTTACAAAACTAACTAAACTCTAGACATAACATAAACACAGCATAGTGTTGTTGGATAGAAAGATAGACTATGTGCGTAGACCCTGTGTTAGAAATGACCACCATTGTTGCACAGCTGTGTTAGGCCAGGATAGGTGCAAAAAGATTGTAACAGAATAGTGTTTGCAACTGATTGGATGATTTATGAACATAATGCATTGTATCAGAGCCAGCAGGCATCTTCTGCCCCAGCTTTCACTTCAGCTTCTGCTTCTGCTTCAACTCCTGCCTGGGATATGGAGACTTTATACAAGAAGGCTTTGAGCATGATAACTTAGACTGTAACACCTTAAACTTCTCACCCTCACGAGACTGACACCACTATACAATAAAAGACTTTTACAACAAGCAACAACTGCTCCTCAGCCCTCGGTTGACCCACTACAACCTCGACAAACAACAACAAGAGAAACCACAATAATTTGAACTCCTGTTTAATCTGAAATGAGTAACAGCTTCTATTTTTGCTGCTTGGCCACAGGAACATTCAGAAGACTCAACTAGTCAGACCATGCACATCTTTTTCTATTGAATATCACTAATCTACATGCAGAAAAAATATATATGCTATATTCCTTCTTGAAGAAACAGTACTTCCAGTTCCAAATTAACTTCCATAATAAAAATAATCAGATTGTAAAGAGAATGGAACTGCAGGTCTTATAAATTTTATACCCTCATCCAGCTCTTTGCAATGCAAAAACTTAAAATACTGTGAAATAAAGTTTTTAAGTTGACAGGCTAAATCTCAAAGGATCAAATGATAACAAGTAAGGTTCTGGAGAAGGGCTTTCTGATCCCTGTTGTCACTCCCCCTCACCTGCCTTTTCCATTAAATGAATATGGAATGAACTGAAAATAGAACTTCCAGAGGCAGGCAGTGAGTCCTGACAGTGCTGACAAGCACCAGACAGGCATCATTGACATGGTGTGAGCTGCTGTGAATACTCGGAGGAGAGGACCTTGCACATTCTTTGACCTTCTGCTGCTGTGCTTAGATAATCTGAAGGGTAACTTTCAAATAATTGGGTTTTTAAAAAATGGTGTATTGCAGAAACTTTTTCAGAAGCAGTCAGATTCAAATTCTTATTGGATTTAATTTGGCCTGAGATATTGACTGATTTTGACTTCAGGACTGGTAGTGTCAACATCATAGCCTTTCTGGGCTCTTAACTACAATGCACAAATTTCTACTGTTTCCAGTGCAAACTGAGGAAACATGGCAGCTATCAAAGATCTCAACAACTCAAAATAACGTAAGACCAGTTCTCCTATGAGAATGTACTGATTTTGAGTGGAGACAAGCCTGTTATTTCAGGCTCCTGTATGCTAAATGTATGAACCGCTACATACAATTGTCAAAAAATTAATCTACTGCAATGTTTCATACCCCATTACTAGTTCAGGATGTCGGTATAATCAGAACTTTAGGTCAAGAAATTTTCACATGTGCTTATTATTATGGATATTTAAATTCCAGAATAAACTTAAAAAATTACAAAACCAGATCTGAGTGGCAAGTTTTGACCCAAACAGAACTCGAGCTATTGACTGTAATGCTTTCTATTCTGCTCTGTTTTAGTGATGTCAATGATACACAGAAAATTTATAATGTTATTTAAGAATATGATTTCTTTTAAATTATGAATAATGCAGGATGCATTTTTTAATTTTACACCTACTACAGTTTGCTCATCACTTTTATAAAAATGCATATCCATTTTTTTATAAATGAAAATTAATTCCACTATTAATAGTATTTATAGTATTAAGAAATAATTCCACTTTGCAACATTTGGGTGACATATCTGAAGATACAAATGTCTTTTCCATTGATAATTAAAATGAAAGGAAATATTCCTCTTGTGCATGTAAAATATGATACAAGAAAGAGCTATTAAATTTTCTATTAATATAAAAGTAACAGCAGTACTGAATGTTATTTTATCATTTAAGAGATTTCCAAAACATTACTGAATATTCTCAAGCTTTTAAAAATTGTCCTTCATTAGAAATTGATGAGGCTATATCCTTATGACTCATTTTGAAAAAGTTCTGCAGAGGTTGAATTTACTTTAAGGAACAAACTACAGAATTACATGTTTAATACAACTATTGTTTCAAAAAAAAAAAAAAAAGGAAAAAAAAGAACAAATACACTACTATTGAGCCTTTACTTAGAGCTGTGAAATTTCTTTTCCCACTTTCACCTTTATATTCAATGTTGATGCTGAAATTGTTCTGAGGACACAATCTGAGGACACCATATTGGACCTCAGATTATTTTCATAAAAATAACACATACTTTAAAAGGTAAAAATAGCTAAGATGTTTGCTTCACTTGTGCTTACACAGCAAATGCCTGTACATAAGCAAAGCTTATTTTCTCTGCATATTTGTCAATGGGAATTTAATAATATATGCAAGGAAGCTTCTAAGGAAGCTTAGTAGTAACTGAGGAATAAGTAGAACATCTGTGTTAACATACTAAAGCACTATAAAATATTCCATAAATGGGGAAAAGGATCAGTAAAATCAGGCAGTTGTAAACTAGCACATTTCTTTCTAACTTCTTGCAGATCTACCAATATAAGATATAAAACAAATATAATATTGTTTCTATGTATATATTAAAAAGCGTGTTTGCCAAAATCTTTATCCAGCATTGACTTAAGAGGTCTCCCAATCTCTATCTGCCTCACTGTACAGTTATATGATACATCTAATATCTCTTTCCTTGGTACAACCATTCTCTGCTCACTCTTAAAAATAACGATGGAATTCCAATAGCACAAATTAAGGCATGAAAATACTGGGGAAAAAAATCTGGCTTGGGAAACACCAAATTTTTACACAGACCTGCTGCATTCCCCTATCATATGACTGTTCACTAGCTCACCACTTATGAAAATCCTGGTTACATTGGCTCTGATTCATGATTACAGGAATGGCAGGGAGATCTAATACTGAAAATGCCTGATGAAGCCTTCAGCAAATGAAATGGACACTCAGTCTTTCTGCAAAAAAAAAACAAAAACTTAAGATGTTGTATCCAGCTGCAGACCACCTGGAGCAACAGGTGAGAGCAGTGTCTGCTTAGGGTGAAGTAAGTGGATTTTTCTTGTTGGATTATCATATTTCAGATATTTACTGCTTCTGTATGGGGTTTTTTGTCATTATTTAAAAGTACAATTCTTTGTTCTAATTACAAAATAGCCTTCTGGAAACTAATAACCTGTAACACTGATCAGAGGTCCCTGACATGGGGAAGAAATAACACTCAAAATGCTAACCCAGCTGAATGGCATACAGAACAGGCTGGACTATATAGTGTCTAGTAAAATAATTATTTAATATTAGTAGAAAAATTAGTTAATAGTATTAACAGAATCTTATTTTAATCCTTACTTGCAGTGAGAAATGGAACTCTAAAACTCCACACTTACGAAGCTAAAAAAAAGGTTTCCCAAAGATAATAGCCTGCTGCATGAAATACTATATTAAAAGAAAGATGAACTAAACATCATGTTTGTAACAGCATTTTCCTGCAAACAAAATCAGAAAAGAACACTTCATACTGAACTGCTCAAAGCTAGAAAGAAAAAGGTAAAAGAGGTAAGTGCATTATTTGTGCTCCAAGTTTGTTCAATAGAAATGTTACTCGGTCATCCTACCAAAGAAAAACAAAATAATTTAGTAATTTCTTGGGGGTTTTTGTTTTATTTGCTTGCTTTTACAAGGGGCTGTAAAAAACAAAAAATCTCTCTCTCC
>VZTR01008404.1:22952-43605 GCA_013400775.1 Chaetops frenatus | reverse complement strand
TACAGAAATGTCTAGTTAATTAAAAAGAACATTTTTGCAACATGCATCAGTATTGTTAGGTGAAGATAATGTCAGATAGGTTATGAAAAGGATATTTGAGGATTGATTCAGTGTTTGAGAAATCATCTTTTATGTTTTCCAGCAAGTTGCATTTATGTCACTGAATGAGCACCACCAAGTGTGTTCCCCTAAAAATGCATTGTGAAAATCTGAAGATAATTTTTAACTGCATCACAAACTAATGAATGAGAAGTGAAACACTTACGTGCTTGAAGAAAAGATACAAAAGGGTCCTATATGCTCCAAAGTGGAAAACTTAAAATATAGAAGGTGGTTGGTGTTAATACTGAAAAAAGAACAATTGATTTAGAATAAAATTTTACTGTAGTGGTACTTCATCAATGCTTCATTTTTGTTTAAGCAAAAATTCTTTTGTGTAACTGAGCTGAATATGGATGCAGGATGATGTTAGTATGTTTCAGCTGACTAATAATGGTGTTTCTCCTACTGAGGTTTAGCCTGCCATCTTTCCATGGCAAAATGCCTGTTGATATTCCTGGGAGTTTGGACAACTGCAGAACAAGACATATTAAATAGTACTTTTGAAATTATGTGCAGAAGTAATGAGAACATTAAAGTTGCAGAGTTAAGCACCAGAAGTTGCCTGTTCTAACCTTAATGTAGTCTTGTTGTACATATACATTATGATAATTCTGTTCCTTGTTATACTGAAAATCTGTTTCAGATATTCTTAAATGCAAGATTGTCATCTGTCTTTTTGCAGTTCTGTGCTTCATCCCTTGTCTCTCACATACATTGAAAAGTTAAGTACCTTGAAGAAATAACTTTCTGATCATGTGGTAAAAAGCTGTATCACAGGTGATAGGCACTGAGTGATCAAATTAACATTGCATGAGAAGCAGAGCTGTCAGCAAAATGCTTTAGTTGGTGGTTTATTTCTGTTTCTGGCCCTACAATTACATCAGGGCCTGGATAGCAGCTACAGAACTGCTTGCAGGTTCCTGATAGAAAAAATGGTAACTGAAGTAACACAAAAATTATTCTGAGTAAAAGTTGGGAAAAATGCTGCTGATAAGGTTCCCTGCAGGAACAGTGAAGAAGATTTGTTGATTCTGTAATTGCTCTGTATATTAAATCCCAATTACATTGTGATGACCTAATGATGGACTAGACATTTTTCAGAGTTCAGGACGGAATGTGTTTGTGAGACTATTATTGTTAACAGGAGAGAGAAGAGGGTTATTTTTTTTCTTATATTAACATGTCTCAGATTCTGAGGGTTCATGTTTCAACCTATTACCTGAGTTTTTAAACTGAAATATCCTATAGTGTTGAGAGTATGGTCTATTTTCAGTCTGTAAATGTGGTGTGGTGTGTGGCTCCTACCAAATTATTTTGAATGAATATTTTTTGATGTTTCAAAAGTAATAATTTAGTTGATAAGCCTAAATATGACTGGATTAGCTGTTTCTGAGTTGCTGTTAACATGTTTTATTGGGTGGCATTTTCCTGCCATCCCTTTCTCATGAGGTTGTCTGCTGCTTCTGCCACGGTTATTACCAGAATTCTTGTGTAGAATTCCTGTTCTTCATATAGGTCATGGTGCAAGCACCTCCAAACACTGGTATTTTAAGATGTTTATATATGTCTGTATATACCTACACACATGCACAAATGTGTACATGTGTGTAAAGGAGCTGATACTGGATTTTGGAATTACTGATGAAAGTAGCACAAGTAAAATTGTTCTTCAAGCCACATGTTTGTTTTCTTGATACTTCTAATAGAAGTTATAAGACACCTGTGAATGTTTAAAGATAAAGTGACACTTCACTATCTGAGAATTTCCCTCTGCACCTTCATGACAACTAAAATCTATGGATCTGTTCTTGAGTTCAGCCCTGAAGGTTCAACATCTGGCTGATGGAAATGAAACATTTTCACCAGAGGTTCTTGCACTTGGAATTTGCTTCCTTCTGTGGGTCTGTGTCAAAACCTGACTGAGCCTGTTTAACTCGAGGCAATGGTGTAAAGCCCATCTGTTCCTTGAAACCTTTCCCTGAAGGAGCGATCTAGAGTGTATTTATGTTCTCAGCTGTGGTTGTGCTTTTTTTCAGTATTTAGCTGATGCTTTTGGACTAATTTGTGGTTTGGGTTTGTTTAAAGGTGTGCTGAATGGATGTATTTTTAAAGCAGATTTTAGGAATGTTGCCGAACTTCCCTATCTTTAACTTGTAAGACAGCTAGGAGTTCATGTCCCTGTTTACTATGAATGGAGAAATAACACTTATGAACTGCTACTGTTAAGAAGAATAGAGAACCCACTGAGACTTCTATTTAAAATACGCAGAAGTCAATGAAAAGTGAAAATGAAAAGCAATTGTAACTGAATATCTTTGAGCACCTGATTTTAAAATATTCTGTCAGTATAATAGTTTGTTATATTCTTTAGAAGGGGAGACTATTAACAATTTTGTAGATAGTTTTATTATCTTGGCATTTGAACTTGGAATTGAAATATAATTTGGTAGGAGATGCATGTGATAAAGCAAGGTGATATTTAAATTCGGACCAAAATTTTCTTCCTGAACCTTTGTTGAGCGCTCTTTGGGGGGAAAAACGTATATAGTTAAGTAATTGGCAAAATTCAAAAAAAACCCAACTCTATGAAATGGTGGTGTTTTTCTGGATGAAGAAATTGTATTTGTCTGACATCACAACAATGTCAGTAATTTAGGTTAACACTTTTATGGGTGGAAAAGAGACAATGTTGTTATGAAGATGCTTCATATATTTGTATTGTGGTGGTTTTATATTCATTTGTTCTTGTAAGATGTTTGAATGAATTTTTTCATTAATTAATTAAGATATTGTGTCTTGTCTACATGAGGAAGCTATCACAAATAAGCTATGGTTTGAATTTAAAGTATAATAGCTATTCAACACTAACTCCTTATATGAACACTTTTAGTCAAAAAATGACCTTTCACAGTTTAGTTGACTGAAAAACATGCAAGTTCCCTCCAGACCCAGTGACAAATAAGTATTTACGTAGGGAACTAGTACAGAAAAGTTACTACATGATAAAATTATATTGTCAGCTTATTCTGTACTCTACTGGCCTTCTTAAAAGCATCCTTAGGACAAAGTATAGTATTGTGTTACAGATGTATTCCTACAGGTACTTGTATGTTGCATATGGACTTAGAGAAAAATATATTGTTTCTGAGAATTTTTATGAAAAATGTTTAAGTTGCTGCCAATATCACTGAGATAACATAAGTCTAGTATGTATCACTGGAATTGAAAATACTGTTCATGCAAATTTGACTATGGTTATTTGTAAAATAAAATAATAGACTCATCAACTTTAGTTACTATGTTGACATATAAGGACTAATGATATTAATAAAATAATAGGATAAACAGCAGCTGGTATGTTTAGACTTCAGAGAGAAGCCATATATTACCTCTTTTCAACAATTTAAAATCACAAAATTACCTTTATTCTCTTATGTAATATTAGGTGACAAAGCTAAATGCCCCCTTGTCATTGGTTATTTAATAAGCATTAAAAAAAAAAACCAAACTGTCCTATGTCAAGCAGTTTCCAAAGATGGCCACTGTTCCACTGCCTTTCTGGCTCTCTAGCACAGTGAATGCAGGCCACAAGTATGGAGCCTTCACATGGGAAAATTGGAAAATACTTGAATGCCTGTAACTCTTAAGCCACATGAACACAATAATATTGATTGTATATTAGAATAGTTAAATATGAAACACATTTTGGCTTTTCATAAGAATGTAATTACAAATACTTTAATTTGCTTGTTTTGCAGTTTTTATCAAAGAACTACTTTTTTTAAAAAACAGAAGTGTGCATTATTTTCAGGTGCTTTGATCACATTATTTTTAATCTTAAAATGTATCTCCATGTATTTCTTAAATATACTTTCTTTTCTTCTATAATTTTCTAAGACAATAGAAAAACTGGGATTAGAGCTGAATGGAAACAAACAGCGTTTGGAACAAGCCCAGCAGGATGTGACAGGAGCCAGAGAGGAGTGCCTAAAACTGACAGAACTGCTGAGTAAATCTGAGCACCAACTGCACCTCACCAGGTACCCCTTATCCTATTACATGCTGTAGTACCAATTTCATTGTGCTAATTTTTTGCCACAGGCTTCCCCACAGTTGTTGTAGATACTTGCAGTCATTGACTGCACGGGCAGCCCTCAGTCGTGTTAGAAGTGGAGATTTGAATAAGTGAGTTATGAACTACAAAGTGAGTTATGAACTATAATTTATAAAAGTGAATTAGTAGTGTGTAGAAAAGGCAATGTTCAGCTCCAGTGGTGAGGTGGCATGCTTTTAGGCAGGAAGAAGAGCAAAAAAGGCTGCAGCTACCTTTTTTTTCTGTGGCTGTGCTTGGTAGGACAAATATATTTGAAATGTTGTTTGAGAGTGTATTGTAGAGCAGCACATTTAAGCATAGGAGTTCTCAGATTAATAACATGAAATGTCTTCAGCAGAATGACCAGGAATATGTATATAAATATATAAATTAGTATAATCTTTTCTATATGAGGTGAGCTTAAGTATGGGAGGAGGGTGTTTCAATCTCTTTTCAGTGAAGATACGGTACAACGCAATGTGTGATGTGACACTTCCCCTGAGCATATTCCATCCTTGGGTATAGTTCCCAATGTCTTTTGCTGAACTATTCATTACATGTTTCTAGAAAACTTCAGAAGGTTGACATGCCAATTATTCATTGCAACTTGAGTTTGGGTAACTGCAGAACTTTTTTCCTTTTGCCTTGGAAAATGCTATTGTCCAACTGTTTGCAGGCTTTTGGCTGTGTGTGGGGGGTTTTTGTTCCATTGCCCTGCTTTCCCCAAGAATGAACATCCATAAACAAATCTGGCAGCTTTTACTCAATACTTAAGAGAAAAAGTTAAGTTAGTTTAAATTCTTCATGGAGGAAAAAAAAAGCTCAGATTTTTATCACTTAACAGAAGTCTGTGTGTTTATCCAAGTCTTGTACTTTTTGGGCTTTGTGAGAATTCTGCCATTGAGTAAATGGAAATAAAATAGAGCCTTGTCTAAACTATTAAATTCAATGAATCATTTTTTTATTCAGCTAAAATTCTGTGTAATTCAGAGCACGGTTGTTTAACAGATGGAAGAAAGTACCACTCTAACAGCCTGTATTTAGAGAAAAAAATATGCTAGAGGTTAATGAACTTGAAAAAACTTTTGGGTGAGTTGTTAAGATATCTAAAGTTTGGATTTAGCAGAACTTTATTAATAATGATTTGTTGTGATAGTTAACCAAATGGCTTTACCACGCTCCTTTTAGCAAAGGCTGATTATATGCAATAAAGCTCTGGATATCTTGGAGGAACTCTGACTAGCAAATTTATAGTTTTTAGATTTTTTTTGGTGAAAATACTCAAAATTTAAAAATGAGGACTATTGCCTGCTTTTACATAGCAAAGTAATTAAAGCTGGATACCTAATATATAGATGATTCAGGTAGCTTTTCAGTGTACGGTCTCTGAAAGTTTCTGAGATGCAAATCACTGGAGGCTGGGAACGGTATTTTGGGCAAGTTGTGCTCTGTGCGGGCCCTGTTCTCATACAATTTCATTAACACCTGCTTTTTGAGATGGATGCTGAACTGCCATGGCATCTTCGACCTAATGCAGGCACTCTTCTGCAAGGTCCTGATCTCCTTTTGGGTTTTTTGTGTGTTTGGGGGGTTTGGTTGGTTGGTTGGGTTTTGTTTTATTTTTTTGGAGGTGGGTTGGGGGTTCTTTTATAATACTGTGTGTTCATTTTTGGCATCTCCATACAAGAATTGAAATGTTTTCTAAGCTTACGCACTTTTCTTGGAAAAATGTATATGTTGAGGCATGGGAAATAGGTTCAAATCTTTCTTCTTGACATTCCCCAAATTCCAAAACACTTTGTAGATTTTTGTGTTCTCTATACACTTGGAGTGTTGGTCTGCTTTTGTTAGGTGATGTTGCTTGAAGATGAAGGGAGAAAAAGATGAGCAATTTGTTGCTCCTGAACTGTTCCCTGCTTTCCCCTTGAACTAGAATTCATAGGGCAGGGTTTGCAATGTTCTTGTAATGTCAACTGTTTTCCTTGCAGAGGAAAACATCCCCTACTGAAATGAAACTTGTCCTTACTCTTTATTCTTTCTTCCTCTCAGCGTACCTCCTGGCAGAACAGGTTTTAACAGGTGTTAGTGAAGGTATAAAAGTTACATGTCCCTAGTGGCATTAGTTTTGCATCTAGAACTCAGTATGCTTTTCATGGATTGGTACATCCATAGTTGTTGCATGTAAATTATATTCACTTACGGTTTGCCTTCTTTCATTTATTTCCTTCACCTCAAATGGCAACTGTGTCAGTGCAAATACTTGAAGGGTAGGGGTAATAGCAATCCTATGGGTGTTGTAGACTCATTCACTGTGGTGCTTGCCAAGGAAAACAGATTTTAAGCTCTAGAGTCCTGCCTGTGGGAGGTTGCTGCAGAAATTGCACTGATTTAGTGCATCTCTTGAGTATTCTGGCCTTGGCTGTGTCTTGCTGATTCTCTTCTTTTCAGAAGAGGACCAGCTGGTTCACTCCAAGTCTTCTCACAACACTGGAGTTGAGGGAAGCCTGTACTGCTGTTACACCATTGTGGATAGTCTTTCTGTTGCCTTGTGTGACCTGTCTCTGCTGTTCTGGCAGAAATTAGAGGTAGCTGAGGAGATACAGAAAGAATTCTTTGTTTTGTATGAATTATTGTATTACTAAGGACAAAAGCTTCACTAATCCACTCATTTTAAATTTGGATATTGTAAATAAATAGGATCACAAAATGAATACAAGAACTTTGGATTTTAACATACAAAAGTGAGATAAATGTATATGAAAGGAATAAAAGAGGAAAAACATGGAGTCTGTGTCATAATGAGAAAAGAAAGTATTCTGTAGAACAGCACTCTTCTCCAGGAGTCCCACTTCTTTGCTGTATCCTAGTTTTCAGACACTGTTGATTGATTACCAACTAAACAGCTTCTAAGTTAACAAAATGTACTTGTTAAAAATGAAGAAAAAAGGTTACAATTAGCTATTCTAAACCATTGCCACAGAGTTTAAAATTGCCTTTTCCTGTCACCTTTCTTCCTGGAGCAATATGTTGCTTAGAAATACTTGCTATTAACATGCACTTTCTGCTATTGAATCTAGTTAGTAATTCTAATTTATATGTCTTCAAAAGACTGGGGAAATACAGAACTTCTACTGTGTAGTTTTGCTTGTCAGTCATGAAACTTTGCAGTTGTCACCATGCTACGAGACTGACCATGACTGTTTAAAGTTTTCTTGGTGATTTCTTCTGCCCTAGTTTCATCTTTGAGGTTAATGTAGTAGGATAATCTTATGAGATTATTTCTTAAATCAATGTTAAATTGCTCTTACTTTGGCAAGGTTAGGTCTTGCTAATGAAGCTTACCTGAAGCCCTTCTTCGGAGAGTAGAAAACATACACGTCTATTGTTCTTAGTTAATGAGAAAATAGTCATTAAAAATCATGTCAATATGCTTATGGAAAAGATCATATAAAAGATGCAAGATGTTAACAACTTGTCCGGATCTTAGTGTGCCATCTACTGTAAAAAAAATTTTCACTATTCTTGTGTAACAGAATCTTCATTTAAAAAATTCTTCTTGTTCTTTCAAACCAGATCAGAAAATATTATTTGTTTCAGTTGCAGTCAGATGTAGTTCCTGTTTACATATGGCAAAGAAATTAAATAAATTCTAAGAAGCTAGGGAATAAATAAATTTCAAAATGGAAACTTTATTATGTCATCATGCATTTTCTCAGGTATGAAGATAGATAGACAGATAGATGGTTCAAGATGTTTTGGACTGAAATGTCATCTGACGGTTGATAGGAAGTATAATTGACTAGAATAGAAGCAGATTTACTTTAGTTTAAATTCTATTATTCTTGTTTGCTCATGTGAAACACTGTAAGAACTTCTGAAGGTCAGCTTGTAGGTAAGGAAAAATTACTAAATGAACACTTGCTTTCATGTTCAGGTGAGCCACCAAGCTGCCCTAAATCCCTGTGTCACTCTTGAAGGACTAAAGTGTATATTACAGTGAGTCAGTGGGTGTTGTTTTTCTTGATTATTGTTTTTTTCCCCATTATGTGATATTTCTTCCCTCTTTTTGACAATGATGTGATCTGTAGAAAGCAGCATATCCAAGGAAGTGCCAGTTGGGTTTTAGCAGTACTGTAGTCACCCTTACTGTGCCTTGGTGCTTCTTGCTAGTTTCAGTGGCTCCATTAAGGTTGATTTCTATTACATACATGATAAATAAAACACATACCCTTCCACGTTAATGTGGCATTATTTAATCTCTGAAGCTCTGGTGTTGAGCTATATGTCATCACTGGTGTTCCTTGTTAGAATTTGCAGCCTGCCTCATTCACTGGATTTCCTATTTAAGGTATATTATTAAGTGATAAAATGTAAACATCCTGGTAGTTATACCTAGCCTTCTAGGGAGTTGCACAATACTTAGTATTTATTGGGGATTTTTTTTCTAGTAGTATCTATTAGTTAGAAACATGCTTAGTACTGTGCCTTTTCCAACAATTTTAGCCCCTCAGAGTCCATCATCTATGCTGGAAAAGAGTTTTGGAGAAATGTTGTTACTAATATTAAATGACTGACTTCTCAGACTGACTGACTAATGAAAGGACCAATAACACTAGAATTGGGGTGTGGGGGGAGGAAGCAGAAATGAAGTTTAACCAGTGATTGATTTCTAATTTTTTTATAGTCTGCTCATCGAATACAAATGCATTATTTTAAAATGCAGGGATGAGTGATAACATGAAACAACTCTGATAACTAATAAACTTTTCAGATTCTGCTTCATATGTTTACTTTTCATTAAATTTAGGGACGGTTGCAACTATGTTGTTGTGATTCAGTCAACATTTATTTCTATCTGGTTTTCATATACAAAGGCATCAGGATGCCAGAAAATAAACTGTTAACGGAGAATTAACTTCTTTGGCACGCTTTCATACTTATCTTCCAAATTAAAGAAAATGAAATGGGCAGAAGCAGAGTGTAGATTACCTCCTTTTTGTCAAAAATGGTGGGAATTCGAAAATTAATAATAAAAAAGGGAACAGATGCAGTAACATGCCAGAGGGAGATTAATGTGGAGAGTAAAATCTGTGAGCAACAAAACTGAAGCAAACTGAATCAGTGGGAGGTGGTTGTACAATCAAAATCAGGATAAAAGAGAAATTACAAACAACCCTGCACTTGTCAAAGTAGTAGTAATGAAATCCTGACTCTGCCAGCAGCGAGAACCTGTGTTAGCACTTTGGGGTAAGGCCGGGAGCCGGGTGCCAGGTAGGAGGGCAGCGCGAGGCTGCTGGGCGGCAGCCATCGCGTGTGGAACAGATGGCGGGGAAAGCTGGCCGGGGAGGGGCTCCTTCGCAGAGCTAATCAGACAGTAACGGATAGGGCAGCTGGGAGGACTGACCACCGCCAGGCGAGCGGCGGGGTAGCCGCAGCCGTGCGCGATGTGTGCAGTGGTGTGCCCGCCGGCCGCACGCGAGACCTTGCAAGGTCTTTGCGCTGCCGCGGCCGCCCCAAGTTGGGAGGCGGGCAGGGATGGGCCCTGGGCGGCCTGCGCGGCGTCGAGCGCGTCCCGCCGGCGGCTCCGTGCCCCGTACCTCCTCAGAAACGCGGGGCTTTGCTCTCGGCCCTGCCCTGTGATAAGGTTACGTGGTTTCGTATTTTACCGTAGCACTACAGCGAAGGGAGAATGCGGGGACTGACAGAAATGGGAAAGCACGTGGGTCCGGGGACTGATCCAGGAAACCGATAAGGAAACTTTGCTTCCCTTGAAAGGCGGGAGAGCTGTAGGTCGGCACCTTCCCACAGTACTGAGCCCCTCCAATGAATGGAACCAGTTTTCTGATGTTTTATTTTTGCTCGGAGGAGGCACTTCACTTCCCTACTCATAAATGAGAGCTTGAGAGGAATGAACGGAGGTCCAAGCCTTCTGATTTTGAGTCACATGAATAATTTGACTCACATAAGAAGTAAAGATCAATAGGATTTCTTGTGCAAGTAAGAGGTAATCATGTGGGAGAGGATTACGAGGTCATGCCCCAGGATGATGACTGTCAAATTGAAAGGGAAATGAAAACAAAATTTTATAGAGGAAAGGGGAAATAAAATCCTGAAGTATAGCAAGGGAGGTCTTACCTACTACTACCTGGTTTTGTTTGATCAGGATATGTGATACTATTTTAGACAATTTCAACAAAGAAAATCTATGTGTCCTGCATCTGCTTTTTGAACTTGTATATATCTCGTCTGCAGAAGGTTTATAGCTTGGCTCAATTACCCATTTTGAGCAGGGAGGGGAGGAAACATTACAGGGATTTGAAATAGGTAGTATAACATAGCCATATGCTATTTATGCAGCAGTTTCTGCAATAAATCTAATTTGGTGCTGTCAAAAAAAATTAGACTTATTTGCTATAGAAGCACATTAGTAAATGATTGTGGTAGCTTTGAAAGTTGTCATTCACTCTGCTTTAGTTGCAACTGAATCTTGCACAGCTTTCTTTTTTCCCCCTTCCATTTCCCCTGAGCAACTCTGAAAATCTGAGTTCTTTGTCCTGCAGCTGTAGAAACTGGAAATATTTTCACTACTGAAAAGAAGGGCTTGCTCTAAAGTAATTGAAGGAGGAGGTGGAAGAAAGAATAGCCTGTACTGTTAACAGCCATATGAATGAATATGTGGAAAAATCAGTAAAGTGTAAGAGATAAATTTCTCCCTTGCCCACAGGTTTTCATAGTGCAGCTGAAATTGTTTATCTGATTATACAGCATGTAGATAAATTAGCTGCTTTGCGTTATTATAGAAGGTAAAATATTTTACCTGCCATGATAAGACCATATGCTGCTTTATGAAGACTGATACTGAGTGATTTGAAATAAATCGGTTCTGTCGTCTTCTGGCAGTGCGTTGTAAAATTTTCAAAGCTGATACACTTTGTGTCAAGATAGCACACAATTATATTTAAATATCATTCTATTTAATATTACATTTAAGTGATTGTTTAGACACATAAAGGCCATTCATTAATTTTATAAGGGAAGGAAAGAAAATATAAGTGAAGGAGTAAAGAAGAAATACAAAATCATATGATAGTTTTGAACATGAAAGTGTTTATAAATTATTACTGATTTATAATGAGTTTTAACATGGTTAACAATTGTATTTATTGTCCTACAATAAATATTTCTTAAGGAAAAGGCAATAATGCATTTTCAGATTTTAGTATTAGATTCATCTAAATATTTCTTCACGGCATTTAGACTGCAACTGGTCACATCAATGATCACATCAGGTTGTTGAGGCAGCCAAATTGCTACTGCATGTAGAGTGTGGTTCAGGAGCAGTGACAATACTTAAAGCGCTTTGGAGCGAGTGGTTAATTCAGATGAAACATTGAAGAGACTAACTGCTGTAGAAAACAAACATCTTTATAAGGTCTTTGTTTTTAGCAGTCATTATTCAGCACTAACAGTAATAAGTTTATGAGTGTGTATTAAATATTTACTTTGGTCTCATTCAAATTAGGTTTTTTATTTGTGTGACTAATGACAACAGGATAATGATTTATTTTTTTGAACCAAAGAAGTCTTTCAGATACATGTGTTCAAGGCTGCTGTATTTTTTGCTGAATTTGCTACTGGAAAAAATGGTTCTGATTTTTATCATTATTTCTGACTTGTTCTGAAGCTTTTCTCTCAAGTACATAGAAAGCTTGTTTTTACAATAAGCTGAAATGTACTTTTTCTGTCAGCACTTGGTATTTGTGAACTTCAACAATTTTAAAAGCTGTCTTGTGCTTTCAGAAATATATTCAAAGTTCTTTATTTTGTGCAGTCACAGTGGTTGTTTATTCGCTGTGCAAAATTCTCCTCCTGAAGTTCTTGCCTAGGAAAATAATTCAACAGAGAACCCAAGAGATCCTCAGCTGGAGACTTTCTCCAACTTCACTTTGAAGAGCATCAGCCTGTAGGTGGTCATTGCTGGAGAAAGTAACTGGTGGATGGAGGGAGGAAGGAAAAAAAATGACCTGAGCACACCAGCCTTGGCTGCCTGGCTGCTGTCTTTCCTCAGCCCAGGCGCAGCGCCCTCGTGCCGGTGATTGGTCAGGGGAGGCTGAGCTGGGAGATGCCCGTCCTGAGCGAGCAGATGAGCTGCTCTCGGCTACTTGTCAGGGCTGAGCTCCTCGCCCTGGCTGTGCTGGCAGCGTGGCAAGGTTAATAGTGTGCTGCTCTTGGTTGCCCCTGTGGGTTTGGTGGTTTGCATATCAAACTATAGTTTTGATAATAGGAGCAACTGTTCTTGGTTAGCTTCTCCTTGTTGGTCAGTTGGCTTCTACAGGGCTTAAATCACTGGGGAGTTAAAGTGTCTCTGTAGTTAGGTGGGACACTGCTGCATATTCTTTTTGTACCAGGGTTCCTCTTCTATTTCCAGTGCCTTTGTTCACCTGCATCTGGTTTCCTATGGAAGGAGATCATAGCATAAGAAAACACTTCCTTGCAAATGCGGGGACTAATTCCCATATCAGGGATATATCACTGTTAAGTTTTTATTCAGCTAAACTTATGCAGTACTTGTCAATGCAATTTTCATTAAAGTCAAATTCAGACCTAACATAACTGTAAATGCATTTCTGCTAATGAGATTGGATTACCTGCTGGATTTGATCCCAGAAAGCTTTAGTTTAAATTCATTTTTGGTAAAAGGGTAATAAAATGGGTGGTTTATTATAATTGCTTACAAAACTTCAAATATGTATTTTATTTTTTGGTATTGTATTTAATCTTGGTGAAAGGTTGTCCTTTTTTTTAAAGGATATTAAGGTATGCAGTGAAATTGAAGGTATTTCTTATTTTAGAAGAATGGAACGATCAAGGAGGTTAGTTAATAATTCAGGAACTTTTGGTTATCAGAGTGTATTCCTGAAAAGAAGTATGGACACAGGAATTGCTAAAAATAATGTATACTGTTGACAATATGAATTTAGTTTCAGTCCTAGCAAAGAATCTTTACAATTTACCTCAATGTGGAAGGCAGTATTCTAACAGAGTTGCATATGTGTGTTTTATAAGGCTTGAAAACAAGAAAAAATATTCAGTTTAAATAGTGTTACATTTGAAACATCAGTAGGTAAGGCAAAAAAAAACCTACTGCAGATTAAATAATTTAAAATTAGTGCTGTTGGCCACTTTAAGGTTTTACTGTAGACTTACTCATTCAACTGTTCCCATTTTCTCTTTGTATTTTTAGTCAATAGCTCTATTATATAGTGTTAAAGTGAGAGTCAAAAGCTTTCATTTATTATTTTATTTGTAATATTTTCATGAGCCTTTTTCATTTCTTCACATATCTCTGCAAAGTCTTTCTCAGATTGTGCTAGCCCAATCAAGAAGAAACAGATACGTGTATTTGAAGAAAAGCACATTAGCTGTTGGAGTTAACAAATAATGATTAAAAGCTATTCTTTTGCTTCTTACTATTTCTCCTATACCCCAAACTGATCTTCACAAATATAGGACTGTAAAGAACTTCATCTGCTGCTGGTTAGCAGAAGTGGATTTAAATCTACACCGACAGTTCATTTGACAATGACCTTGAGGGGCTTTGCTTCTTGAAGAAGAAAGCAGAAGCTTGCGGTAAACAAAGTTCACTTCTGACAGATGGATTGAATGACAGAAAGGTTGCGAGTGCCAGAATAGCCCTGGCAGAGGAGGAAATGTTCAGTGGAATCCAACAGGAGAGGAGGTGTGAACAGGTGCAGGGTTGCTGACGGAAGGGGAACCAGATGGAAGGAGCCAGAGCCAGTTTATTTAAAGGAAAAGGCAGAAAACACTGAAAGGCTGTGCGATCAGTGGCTAAAAGTGTGCATGGAAGAAGGTAAAAATTCACAAAGCAAAACTGCACAGTGGGATATCTAGCACTTAGCATAATGGTAGTAATTTGTGAGTTTCATTTTAAAGTTGCTATTGAAATATGTTTCTCCCTTACTCTTGACAGCATAAAGAAGAGATTTATAACCTGTCCAAAAAAAAAAAAAAGCACCAATAAAACCACCACCAAAAACCTCAACTGTTATACTGCCTGTCCATTATTTCTAATACTAACGTGCAGAGAGTTATAATCAGGGTATTATAAAAATCATGCCACAGCTAAACAAATTATTAAAGGCATATAAGGCTGGATTTTTATTTTTTAACTCACCTGTTTGTATCTAGCTCTTGTGACATGTGAGCAGATGAGCATGCCTTTTATTAGGATTTTTTGGTAAGATCTAGAGCAAATCAACAACAGTCAAGTAAAGTGTGATGTTAGCACAGTATTTCTCATCTTTTTTGCTTTTGGTCATAAGTCTGTCAGTTTGCTGGAATGTGTGGTATCTGGCTGTAGGATGGGGTAGAAGTCTAGCTTACCCTAGATCAAATTCCCTGAAAATCAAATATTGTCTTTCAAATTGTCATCCTGAAGAATGCTTTGTTCTGTCAAGTGGTTCTCCTCCTTCCCAAGCTGTTCTTGTGAGGCTTGGTCCTTCAGAGGCAGGAAAAAAACATTCCTCAACTTCTTCTTGACTTTAGCAATAGTTGGGGATCATTTTCAACTTCCACATACCAGGCCTGTGTCAGCTTAGGTGCAGGTTGTGTGTCCATACCTAATGTGTGTGAAAAATGCAGGTGAGTGTTGAGCAGTCACTCACAGTGCATCTGTGATGTGATCTACTGGATCATTCAGCTGTGCTGAGCTGATCCGGATCAGGTGTGAGCACACAGGCACTTTCCTTTTTTTAATTAGCTAGAGCATGCAACGCCGTGTTTATGCTGACTTTATGCCAGCTGCAGGAAGGACAGATGATACCTGATTCAGCATAAAGCTTGCTGGTACAAAGTTAACGTACCAAAAACATTGGGTTTTTGAACAAATTTAAATTGGCAGAGTGAGTTCATAGCAGATCAGGTCTCTGCATCATTTAGCTGCATCATTTTTTGATTCAGTGGTAGGAGCCTGATGGTTGGATTTACTGTATTAACAAGCTGAGCTTTGGAGTACAGTCACAATTATTTGAACCTGGTCTAAGCCTGTGATGTTGTTGAAAAGGCAGGTCCCTAGAGTGGCAATATATGGCTGTGTCTGGCCACATATTGCCAGGCCCTTGCTTCTGCTGACAGTGAAAGACAAGCACCTGTGTGATCAACTTACTCAGGGAGTTATTCAGATTGAAAAAGAACAATTTCTTGAAGAATAGGTTGTGTGAGTGCTCATTATAAGAGGATGAATAGAAAGACCACACCTCTTACACTGACATTGTCTGGTTTAAATGTGTCCTGAAGCTTCATTGTAAGAGGCTGCTGGTGCCAAATTCAAGAATCACCATAAATCAGGAAAATTACTCCTTTATTTCAAATATAGGGAAAGTAATTTGTGTAAATTTGTGTATATAAAACACATGCTTGTAAAAATCTTCTTTGTTAAGCAATTATTTCAACATACAATCATTTGTAAAGGAGACTTGTGGAACAAAGAATATTCCAGAGAAACATGGGCAATATTGGAAGTGCTAGGGCTACGTACTAAGACTTCACAAAAATCATCTCTCCCCATGCAGCTTCTACTCTGTATTTGTGTGTTTCTATAGGAACTTAGCAGCCAAATAGTTCACAGTCTGATAGTAAAAGTTGTAAGAGGATGGATGTTTACTTACAAGCTACATATCTTGATGGCAAAGCTTATAAATGTGCCAGAAAAATCAGACTTTTATTCCAAGTCAGTATATTTGACCTAATATGAAATGTTAATTACTTTTCTGTAAGAGAAATAAAGGGAAGCTAATGATAATGTTTGGCTGTGACTTGATATACAGGGGACTATCCATACTGAAGTGAAGTTATCAAGAAACTGGTCATTTTCTGGATATATCTAGAAGGTGATAATGCCAAAAGAGTAAAGTCATGTTATAGACTAGGTGTTTGCAAAGTCTTACTGTTATGCTGAATGTAAAGTAAGAAACGCAGCTCTTTTATTGTGTTAACGGACCTTGCAGATAGAGGTAGAGATGGAATATATCACCAGTTACATATATATTCAAGTTAACTATGTTCAAGATTCTTCATTTCATAGAAACCTCCATAAGGAGGAATGCTGTGTCTGTCTGTTCCTATTCTCCTGCAGCTTTTCTTCTATCTCATGACCATTAATATCTCCAGTTAGTGGAGGTAACTTTAAAGTAGATTTCAAGTATGGCAAGCAGGAGTAGGAATTTTTTTCATGTGCAGCTGTAATTTCTTCTGATGCCCTTGAAGAGCAAAGTAGAAATTTTAGAATTAGGTGTTGCATTGTTTCTGTAGACTTTTTTATTATTATATAAAGTGGAAATATATATAAAAGTTATAAAGCAGTTCCAATGGTGTGGCTTCATTCTAAATAGAGAGATAGGGGAAAAAAATCAGTGGGTACAAGACAGTTATATGCACTGATTTCTGTTTCAGCAAAATTTAAATCCTTAGAAAAAATAAAAAATAGCATAACAAGTTGGCATTATTTGAATTCTGGAAATGGGGATACAGGTGAAAAGTTATCTGCATTTTGGGGAAAATAGTTTCAAGCTAATTTGTCAACTAATTGTAATTAGCCTCTTGACGAAGTTGGAAATGTGTACAGAGCTTAATCTTTTCCTGTTTTGTCCCCCAAAAAAAGAAAAGTTGTGTGTGGTTGGGTTTTTTTGTTGGTTTTTTTGTTTGTGGGGTGTTTTGGCTTTTTTTTTTTTTTTTTTTGTTTTTGTTTTTGTTTTGTTTTTTGGGGGTTTTTTTGGTTGATTGGTTTTTTGGGGTTTGTTGGTTTTTTATTTGGGGTTTTTGGGGGGTGTTTTGGTGGTTTTTTTGATTGGTTTGTTGGGGTTTTTGTTTGGTTGTGGGTTTTTTGTTTTTTGTTTGGTTTTTTTGGTGGTGTTTTTTTGTTTTGGTTGTTGTTGTTGTTGTTTTTTGTTTGGTTGGTTGGTTGGTTTGGTTTGGGTTTTTTGGGTGTTTTTATGAAATAGTAGTATTACCCTGGAAGAGTTGTCTTTTTCAGCCTTTCATCTCAAGTAGGGTAGTGAAAAGCTTCATTTAGTTGATTCATTAATATACTTTAAATGTATTTCTACTTTCAAGTTATTTCTGTAGCACCAACTTCCTAGATCCATATTTGAAGAGCTGGATCAGTTTGAATGCTGAATTTTTTTACCCCTTGACCTTTACATAACTTTTCTAATGGTTTGTAATGCTTCGTATGGTTTTTATTGCTTCTCATGGTTATGAGGAGAAAGCTCTGACATTTCGTTAGTTTAGGAAACTCTGTATTTCTTAACTAATATAAGAAACCAGATTTAAGTTTTATTTGTTTGTTTGGCGTTTTTTTTGAGCTCCAGTTCTCATGAATAGGTCCACATGTATCCCAAGCGATGATGCAGTCCTTCAAATCCACCAATTAATTTAATAGTTGGGTTTTTCCAAAATTTGACCATGCAAATACAGATTTTACTGAAGCTCACCAAACACAGTGTGCTGGCTGGGGCAGTTTCCAGAAACTTGAGCTTTCTGCTGAGAAGATCTGGCAGCCAATTCCAGAATCAGCATCCAGTCAGCTCCCAGAAACTGACAAAAAGAGCAACTCAGTGGGTGATTCCCTCGATGGGATACAGGAAGGGCAATTTTTCAGCTCCTTGGAAAGGTTTAAAGAAATGACCTGATCACAATGCTTTTAAAAGATATTTCTACATAATTCTTACAGAAGCATGCACACATGCATCTTTTTTTATTTATTTTTTGCCATAAAAACATTCATTTAATGCCTTTCTTTTGCCTTGTAAAAGCACCAAGAGCCATAAAATCCAGTCCAGTGTGGATTTACACAAGCACTGAAAAATTCAAAATGTTTATTACAAAATTCAGATGCCAAAAAATTCTAGTGCTTAATAAGAGGAAACCACTAAACACTGCGCAGCTAAGTCCTCATTCAGAGCAACTGTACGTATTAACAAGGTCCTAATAGATGAAAATTTGTAGGCCTTACAAAGGAAGAGAACCAAAACAGTCAGTGCTAAACAACAGGTTGCTAGAACCCTGATTGAAAGGAAAGGGAGAAATCTTGTGACCCTGAGCCTTCTTACTGAGTTGATCCAAACATTATGAGCAAGGAACATGCTCTAGGGTTCTGTTAATTTAGAAGGTTTGGAAAGCAATAATTTTGAATCATAGCTACATTTAAAATCAGCGTGTACCTGTTTACCTGCAGAATTACAGGTCTTACTGTGTTGCATTTTCTTACTGAAATGTTTGAAAATACTAAGACTGGATAGCATATGATAAAACTCAGTAAACACACTCTCTATTATAAATAGCTGAATGGGATACTGCAGTGCTGTTAAATTGAAAGGCTGGTCTGAAAGGAGTTATAGAAGTTTTATATTAATAGGGAGAATTATTTAAGACTATTCCTGGGGAGAATGACTTCTTGGTAAATTGGGGGTTTTTTTCCACGTTTGTAGACCAACCTTTAGACTTGTCTGCTAACCTGAAAAAAATAAAAAATGAGCCCTTATTCTTCTGTGTATGACATACACACAAAGGTATAGACAAAATACAAGGAGAAAAAGTTTGTGAAGTGTGATCTAATTCTGTATACCTTCTCTTATGACCTTTATCATTGTGAGTTTTGAAGTGGTAATAAAGTTAGAGATAGCAAAATTTTTTCTCATGTTTCCCCTTAGAGAGTAAGTCTGGTATTGTGACATCTTATTTCAGCTTTAATACTTTTTTTTCTTTTTATCATGGATGTGTGGTTTGTTTGGTTGGGTTTTTCTCCTCCTATAGCTTGAGAGAAGAGCAAGGATATGCTCTGATTTTCAATTCTTCCCTGGACACTTGTATCTGAAATAAGATAAAATAGCCTATGAGAAGGTGATTCAGACAGCTGCTTGTAATGGACAGTCCACTAGATCTGTATTGTGGAAAGTTTGCAAAGCAGACTGCATAAAACTTCGCTGAGCCTTTGTACCCAAAGTTATTTGGTCTTTAGGGCTCCTAATGCGTGTAGTCTTTCAAGTCCTACTTCCAAAAAATGTTTTAATTGATTTGACTGCCTTCATGCCAGATTTTTATTAAAGATACTGGGTATAAAATGCTTGGGTGACTGCTCAAAACTTTTTCAGTTTGGCAGACAAGCTTCTGCTATACATTTATTTTCAAAAATACTGGGAGTGAAAGTTCGTTTTCTCTGAAAAAGCTAAGGGAGCCTTCGGCTGAGTCCTTTCTCTCTTCTGAGGTAACTTGTTGTGCAGTGGCTCACAGTGCTGGCCCACTTGGCTACATGTTATCTAGGAAAGAGGTCTGTGCTAGACCACTGAGGTGTGTGGTAAAAGCATCAGTGTTAGGCTTGACTGGTCCTTCTACTGGTCCAGTCTGAGTGTGGACAGAGAGTTCCAGGACTGGTCATCATTTAGACAAGTCTTGTTAGTTCAGATAGCTCAAGCATTCGAAACACTAAATGCTGGCTACTCCTTAATGATTTATAAAGTTCAGGTTAAAGCAAGTATATGTGAAAGCTAAAATGCTTTATAGGTATATTTTAACTGAAATTAATAGGAAATGAAGATATCAAAAATAATGCTGTGATAACCTCTTGTGTATCACTGAACTGAGATAATTGCTAGAGTATTTTAATTTGTCCAATTAAGTTCATAGTTCATTAGCTTTTTTAAAAAATGCCGCATGTTGATCTCATGGAAAAATCAAATAGTCAGTATAGGAAGCATGGTTGCTTCAAATTGTAGTTGCTTTGTGAGATTTACTGGCAGTCTCCAGTCAGAGACCTAATTCTTCATTAAGAATCATCCTGCTTTTTTTATTTTTTGTATTTTTACTGTTACCAGACTGAAAAGACTCTTTCAGAAATACCTGCTATTGAACTGTTCAGTGAAATTCAAAGTTTTATCAATCTAAGGTCTGTTCTTTTCTAGTCAAAAATAGATGAGCTACTAGTTATGTCAAATGTCACTAGTCTTTACGTATGTCGTTTTTCTTTACTGCAAAACCCTTTGGCAGAGATTGGACTTGTAAATGGATCTGCTTTTACTATAAAGTGGATCTGCTTTTTGCTTGTTAGTAAAGAGAAAGGTGTTTTGATTTTGGGGGTTATTTTGATTTGATTTGCAATTTTATTTGTTTTTTTATTAAACTTGATGGCTCAAATTCAGTCAGCATACTTCCATGTTAGCTTTGAGATCAGAGTGAATTTTCACTTCATTTGCAGCAAGGCTTGTTTTTAAAGTTTGCCAGTGGTGGCAATTTTCTTCTTCCTGTGCCATAAGCTACAGTTCACAGCGCCTTTTGTTTTGTCAAGAACATTTGAAAAGCGTAACTTCCATGCACTACAAACCAATATCGAGTTCATTGAGATATGCAAACCAGTTAGCTGCATTAACTCTGGCACTTGTCAGC